>CM068824.1:40605479-40837979 GCA_028554795.2 Sinohyriopsis cumingii
GGATGCGTAAGAAATAAATCATGGAAACCTTTTCAAACTAATTCTGAATTAAGCTTTATTCGATGGTGCTTAGTCCTAACATAATAAAGCTGATACAGACTTTGGAATTTAACCGTATCACTGACAAAAAATACTCACAACTGCAATTAGAGACAACTACCTTCTATATTCGCTTATAAGGCGATCTAACTACAAACTGCAAAGACCGAGCTCTGGGTCTGTGTAGTTTGTTAGGAGTAATCAATAGAACACGATAGACCATGACCTGCGGACGCATTATGTTACGGCCGATCAGGATTTTATTGTGTGCAGTTGACTCGACATATAAGCCAGTACATATGGTAATACAAACCAAAATCAAACAAAACGCTATTTGACAGAATGAACTAGACTTAATATCATGCAAAATTCAGACACGATTTAAATGCGCATTGAATATAACGATTGTGACAAACAGGTATCGTATATTTGAAGACTTACGCACCTTAGACACGATTCTCTGTATAGCAGCGCCTAAGCAGGTGAAATAACACCACATATGAATCTCTTACATCCATAAATAGAGACCTTATGTTCAGATCCATGCTGCAGCTTTGAAATTGATTGATGCAGGAATTAGTCATCTGCAGCTTTATCTTTTTGAAAATTAACGTAACCCATGATCGTCTAGATTTTACCAGCATTTTGAAATGAATAAATGTTGCTTCAGAAATTGACCTCATGTAAACCAACTTTTGAATCAGAGAAAATACCCATGAGCAATAAGATACTGTCAAAGATGTTTATGAGGTCTGTCAAAATCGTGATTCAGTCCACTTCGAAGCCCTTGCATTTTGAAAAAACGAGTAAGAAAGAAATGAATTACCATATGTATAGTGTTTCTGAATCCAGAGAGAGAGAGAGAGAGAGAGAGAGAGAGAGAGAGAGAGAGACTAATATAGAAGATTGTGACCCGAAACAGAGAATGCTGTAATAGGAAAACGAGAGACAAGGAGATAATTTTGTTGTTTGTCTTGTACAGACGAACTAGTTTTCGCGTATAAGAATGGAGAGAGAATAGCATTCTTAACATTAACAGAATATCATCCTAGATGATAGACAATCCAAACAAGTAAGATAATGAAATTTGTAATTTATTGTCATAAAAAGATCATTCATTTTATAAACCATTTTATCACTTTCATTAATACATCATTTGTTCAGACTTATACACACCTACTGAATACAATGAAAAAGAAAATTAAATAATAAATTATACAAGTAATTGTTGATAAATTGCACAAAGCCCACGAACATATTTACTTCTCCCTAATTTATGACCACAGGTACGCTGGAATAAGACTGAAGCTCGCTAAGCATCATACCTGATAATCGGATAACGAATACGTTTCATGGAATTGTTAAGTCTCCAGTAGTTAAGTAAAAATAATAAAGTGTCTTCTTTTCAGCATGAACTTTATTGCTCCTGCACGTGCACTGAAAAAGCATAAATTCACTACAAATATAAAGCTTTGAATAAAACAAACAGTTCAAAAAGATTTGCATTATCACCATTCTCTGCTTTCAGTTTTTGTAGGATGAAAAATAAAATTATTGATCTTTGTAAAAAAAATGCTCTTCTTTGGTTTATTATATGTTATGAAGGATTTACGCATGCTAATCACGCTGGAATGTCACTACAACAATTTGATAATAAAGGAGTGTGTTGCTGTAATTTTAGGAGCAATACATTTAGCCTTGGATTGATTGATCCTTCTTTGAACACAGCTGCTCATTGCCTCCCATTGAAACAAGATGCATACCTATTGCATGAACGTCTGACCCTACAGTGCAAGAAATTTCACAAATGTTGAACTTATCTATTCGACATGATAACAAAGCTTGTAGCTCGGCATTTTAGAATGGGTTTTGGTCCTTCTGTTTTACTGAGATAGTCGGATCTTTCTCTAGAATCAGCACTGCATTCTTTGACAAGAGGTCTATTAAGGACTTCATCCACCCAACGAACATGATGACATCTGTTTTCATATTTTTCTCTAATGTATTTTCTTTCGCTTGCTGAAGACTGATTCGATACATTGTCATCATTGTTCTTCGCGAATGGTGCTTCTTTTCTCGTCGATAGACCATATTTGTTGTCCAACATAACCCTCGAATCCACATTGAATTCTCTCATCACTGCCTTGAACACATCAGACCCCTCTGAGAGGTGCAGACGTCCCAGGGGTGATGCACTGAGACTCGTATCCTCCAATTCGTAATCCAACAATTTTTCCAGCTTCAAAAGGAAACTTCAAACGAATAAGTTTGTCTTCGGTACTTTGCAAACACCGACGAGTACTGTTAGACGGTTAGAATTATTTAAATATAAAATATCTCAATCAAACGTTATAACATGTAAAATCTCTCAGGCGTTGATTCCTCTGTCACTGGCGTCAAATTATATATTTTCTAAGAATGTTCCTTCCTCAAACTAAAAATTGCTCCAATTGTATTTGCCTTCTGTCGCATTGATATTTAACATGAACTTGTTTATTCCTTTTTATCGTGAAACCCAGTGTTTACCCAGTGCTCACGGTTGCAAATACACTTATCGCACTGCTTATATATAAACCACATGCACGTACCATATTAAGATACCAGCTCGATCTAGATGGACGCACCTCCGTTTCATACAGGTATGAATACAATCAGACCTTGTAATGTAAGATTTTGTTATAGTTGCGTCAGGGAAGGAAGTGAATTATGAACTGAAGATAATCATTTCGACTAAGGATCTTGTACATGCCAGATTACTGCATGAACATTTTAAACACAGTAACTTTTTGAAAGCATATAACAAAAATGTTCAAAAATGATATACCTGTAAAATTGACCATTCAGAAACTTTGATAAGAAATATTGAGCATTAGATATATCGTGAATTTTTGGAAAATGAAACTCGAGGTATGCAAATGAACAAATGTTTTCGTCAACGTGAATAGAAAGCTGGAAAATTCCATCCGGTAAATACATTTCTACGCAGAACGCGAACGGAAGGTTATTTTTAGGATACTTTTATGCTCAGATGCAATATATATTTTACTAATAGTTTTGATATGATTAAAGGGGAAGTTCAACTAAAAACATGAATAAATTCAGCTGGATGGAGATTAAAGTTCAAACCGGACAGGCTAACTTAAAGACATAATTTTAACAAAAATTTGTGAAAGTAACTTATTATAAGATGGTGTTTGTTGCACATATATACCCCACACTCCCTTGATTCATCACATCTCATCAATCTTCATATCTTGGGGATTTAGGATAGACCCTAGAGTAATCGTCAGATACATATCGAATTTAGTGTTGTCATGCCTAGTAAGTGTATATGTAGTTATGGGGGGGGGGGCGGAGCCCGTATGTAACAGAGATATAGATACATTATATATTCATTACTTTAAGCCCGGGGACCCCTAGTGGTCGAGTGGTCTAAAGCGCTCTCCGTTACGGATCACTGCCATCTCATCTCTGTCTGCGTGGGCTCGAGTCTCGGATCGGCCAATGTAGGTATGTGAGAAAGCTTACCAGTAGCTTCTCAAGGGTCGGTGGTTCTTTCCGGGGATTTCCCGGCTTCTTCCTCCACCATTAATACTGGCCGCCATGTATAGCCTATCGTGTGCTGAAAAATGGCGCTAAACCCTACAACAACAACAACTTTAGGCCCATCATACAATATCATGCAAGAAAACTGCTAGTATAACAACTCTATTTACACCGTACGACATAAATTGCTTTACAGTTTTATGTCAGAACTGATCAGTTGTTGTTGTTTTTGTAGGGTTTAACGCCATTTTTCAGCACAAGATAGTTTGTACATGGTGGCAAGTATAACTGGTGGAGGAGGAACCCTAGAAAACCCCGGGAAGAACCACCGACCCACGAGAAGCTACTGGCAAGCTTTCTCAAGTACCCAAGTTAGCCGAGCCTGAGACTCGAATCCACGCAGACAGAGATGAAGTGGCAGTGATCCGGAACGGTGACCGCTTTAGACCAATCGGTCACTTGGGGCCCCAGATCTTTAAAAATATGGTAAACCAATTTCGGCACACAACGTAAAACATGTGGACATCTGCTTGAGATAATTTGACAGAATCTTCCTTAACTGATTATACCAAGAATACTGTAAATATATTTCTCACACTCACTATAATGCTTTGAAGAAATCAATCAAGCGTGAAAGTTATCTTCAGTCAAATTATTAACGAAAAGAAGAAAGAAAAAAAAAACAAAACAACACAATAGTGGCATATCTTGTGATATATCTACATCTATTCGAAGTTCCAGGAGCGGATCCAGAAATATCGTTGTCAAGTGGTTGGAAGAAATAAGTGGGGTGTGGGAGGGAACCCAAGTTGCGGGCCTTGTGGACCGAGCCCCGGAAGCTCAGGCATTTTGAACGTTTCAGAAAGGCATCATTTTAAGAATCTAACTGTACAGACAAATACTCTAGGAGACGAATTGCTGTGCCCTCGCTTTTACAGGAGATTTATGGGGAAGGAGCCGGCTCCGGCCACAGTAGGATGTGTCCCTGGTGTATATCTAAAACCCGTGAATAGAACACCAGAATCTGTGTTGTTTGTAAGTAATAAGGCAGATATACAATAGAAAAAGATTCCCTATTGTACGATTCATATCCAGAGATGTAATCCAGATTATCGTCTTAACTGAAATCTAGAGATCTGTGTGTGTGTGATTAGGATTTTTAACGTAGCTTTAACAATTTTTCAGTCATATCGCTACAATGTCTGCAGTGTGGCAGTTTTTAGTGATGTCTAGCACTGGGGCATCATGCCGCAGACATGTAGTATGATGTCCCACCCAGTCACATTATCCTGACACCAGGCCGACCTGTCCTAATACTAACCTCTTAATTCTGAGCGCCTAGCGAGGCAGATGTTAGTACCATTTTTGTGAGTCTTTGGTATGACTCGGCCGGGGTTCGAACCCACGACTTCCCGCTTCCGAGGCGGACGTTCCAACCACTAGACCACCGTAGTGGTATATAGATCTCTAATTCTATCAATAAAATAAAGGACACACCCGCCAAAAATTAAAATGGTAGCAATCAGGATACATTGATTTAATTATTTCCTAGTAATTTCAATTTAATCTAATACCAGTTATATGAGTGAACATCATATATCGATTATTCCGCTGGTGACACGTGCAAAAACGAAAAGGATATTATTAGTGATGATTTTAATCGTGTACCCGTCAGCATTAAAACAAGACAATTTCTAAATTTGCTAAATATGGGTTTGATAATACCTTCACATGCGTATGAACTTTGCGCGAACAGAGTAACTACGCTGCTATTTGGACCGTTCACAAAACGGTGTGTTCTAACAAAACATACCAAAACTAAAACAAAATTAAAAGATTCAAAATCATTAAAAAATTATTTAAGTTCACCTGCCCCCATTTTTTTATCAGAAACTAATATCAAAATCACTACAATACTGTTTTAATTTCTTTGCAGATAACATAGTTATTTAAGCCTTCAATATTTCATGTAATTTTTTTAATAAATCGATATCAAAATTCATCATGTTCATCGTCAATGTATATATCTCGTTTGTCATCTTCCTCCGTCGTGCTGTTCCTTCCACTATCACTCTCTGGAGCTGTGACCGGAGTCATATGCTCGACACCTATTACGGTTACCCCTCCTACGCTTAAAGCAACCATGCGCACTATTTGATTTGGTTGTGTACTGTTCTTGCCATGACTGAATGAGAAAACGCGTAAAATGTCCTTTACGAAATATTTATTATTAATTCGTCTTAAAAAAGAACCGTTCTGATTAATTACGAAATCATAAGGACCTACAATGGTTCAGCAAAGGACATGTGACTAAGTACAATAGATTCTATGGACGGAAATGTATGGTCGTAACTATTCCAACATTTGTGAAAACCAGCCTTGGATGGAGGAATGTAATTCCAGCTGAAAATGAAGACCGAAGAAAAATAAGTATAAATTATAGCAGAACACTCATTTCCATAATGTCTCCGGAAGCACTGTGACGATTGCAATATGGAGAAAAATATAAACTTTTCGTATACATACTTACCTGCATAGACAAATTAAATGCATGCATGCCTGCGTACATACATACACGCTTGATTATTTACGTTCATACAAATGGACTAATCTGGAAGATTCAATATGTACTACAAAGTGAAGTAAATAATTCCATCTTTTCTAGTTGTATAATTATATTATATCTAGTTTCTAGTTATGCGATCTTGTCTTTGACACTGTGGCCGCCAAGAATCAAACATAGAATTGATGTAGTCCAATATTTAATTTGTACCCTTATCCAGGTGACAGTTTGTGCTCTCTTTTTAATTTGCTTTTGATAAATTGTTTGAAATCTGTCGAGCCCGTCAATACCATGTTCTATATAAACTCAAAGTTCCAAAGGTCCACATTCTTTCGACTAACGTAATAACAGAGTTGTTCTTGATAGTTGCATAATCTTAGTGGCGACAAAAACTTAAAACGAATTAACAAAATAACTTCTCTACTCGTAGATTGTTGAATCTCCAATAACACCTTCAACGACTTTTCTTTAAAAACGGTTCCTACCTTTATTGGCATACTAATTACAGTCAAATACAACAGTTACCCAGGTAAGTTATACTCTTGTAAAGCTTTGGTCTTCGTAGAAAATTTGATAAAATATTTGCTTTGAGTGCAGGTTAATTCTGTTCTCTCCTGACTCAAGTGGTCATCATACAAGTGACGTTATATTGAGTAATGTCTAAGTTTTATTAATTTCTTGTTTAAAAATGATCCTGAAGGCTTTGAGTAAAGCATAAAATGTAACAGAACTGAAGTTTACGAAGTCATTTTGAAGGTATAATTTACGGTGAAATATAAAAGGACCTTCTCAGAAACATGGATAGAAGTAAAATTGCAAATGTCCATGGCTGTAAAAGTAACTATGTGGCTTTTGGCAGAAAGGACATATCGAGACGGTCTCTACTGATATAGTTTGAACATTTTCTAATATGTATTCGTTAGCCTTCAACAAAGATGCTGTCAAAGAGGGAGGGTGGGTTCTAGATAATATTTTCAAAAGCGAAACCTTTTAATTGAAATTCTGAAAAGAAAGCAAAAAGTGAGAACTATGAAGAGAAACGTGTGAGGCTTTTGTTCTTCCTTTGATTTCACAAGCCCACAAATACATCATCTGCATTTACTCAATGATCTATGCTTGCAAAGGGAGACATTTAACAAAGGAACGTTAGAAGCGATTAGAGTTAGAAGCTTTAACATTTTGAACTTACGTTAAAGTCATAGATAAGTCGCAAGGAAAATATGTGATTTAATAACACTATAAATGTTTAAAAGTACATGCTTTTTCGAATTCAGTTACCTGACAAAATTACGTTGAAATTACGAAGTGATTCTATACAAATACATTTGAGAAATTTAAAGGACAATAATGATGAACTACTAGAAAATTCAAAACTTGCATTAAGCTATGTAAGCCTGTCCCTTTAAAGCCTTAATGGGTGATCATGAAATGTCAAGTTAAGAAACGAAAGTCCTCGATCTGACAAGCATGCATATGAATATTTGCTTAATAAATGGGTAGTTTGATTTTGGCAGGTTAATCAGAATGTGTTCACCAAGTGCCCCAGCTCCTCTAAAAGAATCAGTTTGGATTCACGGTGTGACCCAGCTCCTCCGAAAAATAATAATGGATTCACGGAGTGACCCAGCTCCTCTGAAAGAATCAGAATGGATTCACCGAGTGACCCAGCTCCTCTGAAAGAATCAGAATGGATTCACTGAGTGAACCAGCTCCTCTAATACATTCAACTTTAATAGATTCACGTAGTTATGATGCTCCTCTAATGCAGTCAGAATGGATTCACCGAGTGACCAAACTCTTCTAAAACAATCTCGACAAAGAAAAATAAAGCGAAGGAGGACTCCCAAACACTGTCCATTACAACCGTATGTGCGTTCTGCAAGTTATTTAACTACATACAGTTCATGAAACGAGAAAGCACTCTACATTGTTGCATGCAATTATGCAGAACAATCAAAGAAAAGGTGTTACGAGTCAACCACAGCGAATATTGAATGAGACCTATAACTGGCTAAACTTAAATTTAAGAAACAATTAAGTTTTACTCCGAATCCACTGCTTGTATTATTTCGATTTTTATAAGGAAAGTGTAGCGGCATTCAATAAAGTACTGTGATCACTGCTGTCGACACATATGTCAGAATATATGTGCAAAATACACACAACTTCCCTAATTTTGTTGATTTCCAGACATGAAAAGAAAATATGTTAGTAACATCATACTTGTTTCGTTAACAACTTTACCTTAGAAACGTTTTGATTTTTCCAGCACGTTCTTAAAAACAGAACATAATTTTTTTAAACAAGGGAAAACTGTGTTTTTACCTTTGCAACAAGCTGTATTGATATATAAAGCCGTACATTTCAAACGAAAACTAAAAAATTCCACATTTTTTAAAATTATGTTATATGCAGCTCTCTAATTCACTTTGGATGAGACTCAGAACACTCTGAAATGCAAGTGCAAAAGCCTTTGGTATGATGTTCTCAATACAGATTGTTGCTATTTTCAAACGTGCTCAGCAAGTCCTCTTCCAAAGGTTTATCCTTTTATTTCTTCACATGCAGTGGTCTACGGTAATGATTTCCTCAAAGTCAGTAGGTAATTAACTCCTTGTTACCTATTGTAACTGTTCACTTACTTCGGTTCTAATCTTAATTTCATTCTTGTATAGTATGAACATTATGTGCAAGCGACTCAAAGAACTGTATTAGTATCTCTCCCATAACGTTCGTTTCACACATAACACGTTTTATCATTGTTGTATTCCCCTGTCTGTGTCTATGGTTTACACGGAATCGTTCTAGGTCCTCAGTTTCGGCAGTTTAGTGGGGGAAGAAAGATAAAACCTCATTAGACTTATTTATTTATTTATTTATTTTCGTCTTTCTTTATATTTCTTTCTTTATTTACTTTCTTCTCTCTTTTCTTTATTTTTTCTTTATTTATCACAAAGTACACCAGAACTGAACGGTGCAGCGTCAAAGGTGGATCGTTCACTACAACTTACATACGGAACTCAGATAATCTCCGAAATTCTCGGATACGTCAAAGGACTGTAATTAACTAGGCTGTTGGACCACCTATGTTGCAACCCTTGGAGTAAAATTAGAATATGATCGATTGAGTGATCGATAAGTGAGTATTCCTTTTGCGAATGCCTTGGGTTGTTATTAATCATATTTATGGTAATTATATTAAACTGGAAGGATCTAATTTAGCACAACCATAGGATCAATTATATTATGAATGAAAACCATGTAGAAGGATATGTGTCTGATTACAAAGTATATTTTAACTTCTAACTTGAGAGCAGGTATCGTATGCCAAGAATTCCCCCTGAAAAACATTGAAAAGGAATTAAATTTCCGTTTCAGTACAGTAGATCATGCCTTTCAAAGCCAGTGAACAGCATATGATTCCATATAATTGACCGACCTCCCCAGGTTTCGTGTTGTTAGTGTGAAGATATTTTTGATTACAATAAAGACCTTCAGCTATGAAAAAAGAGCCAAAATCGAAGCAAAAGTTTTGGCACTATATGATCTCTTATTCTTGTATTGCAAAGCACTTACCTGCCTTTTGAAACACCTTTTTGCTTGAGTTCGGTTTTAAGTAAATGATTTTTAAAAAGTCCGGAACACTTCTTCATAAAACAATTGTAGACTAGAAGACATCAGGAAGACGAAATTAAGCTGTTGCTAATAGGAATTATTGCTTGAGAAGTAACTTTCAAGAGGCACCAAAACTCGATGTATGAAAATTTTCCAGATGAACAGGATTAGGAACCGAGCCAGAGAGTAAGTCACTATGTGTCCTGATGCATACAATTTTGTACACGATCTTACATAAATACTCATTTTAAATAAATATCTGAGGTGAATCAAACAATAAATATCTTTTGCGGGCCTTTGGTGTGCTAATGATGGAAATTATTCAACGAGTTTCATAAATTTTATATGAACAAACATAAATGTAAGATTTCTTTCTGACACAGAGAGAAAAGAACTGATTTTATTTGATATTTTGAAAATAAAACACTAATTCTATTTATGGTGTAGTGATAAAACACTGATTTAATTTAAACTAATCTGATGAAATTCAAAACGAAATAACTTAAAAGTGCATTCGGATGACTCTGTCATTACTCATTTGCCTTACACGATGCCATTACTTCATTCATGGTGTCACGAGGCTTTGTTATATTCGGTACACATGGATAAATCATGATCATACATGGATATACAACGCAGTATCTATTTCATACATTATTTTATTCTACACCCAGTTCGTGACTTCTGTGCAAATGCAAGTTTTGCACTTATTGAACACTATATTCTGCATCGCAATAAATTTGGACAACTCAAATTCAGTGTCATTTCTTTTTGTTGTTTTTTTAAATCTCAGTCCTGACGTAAGCCAACACAAATACATGAATATATAATTACCTGGTCGACTAACTGTAAATTCTTTCTTAAATCTAACACGGGACTGAAGAGAAAGCTGTTCTGAAGAATACTTTACGTTCCGTTTAGATGGATATAATTATATGAAAGAGCATTTTTCTTTCTTCCATTTAAGGTGTTTGTAGGATCATCCTGCTATTTAATAAATGGGATAGTTAACCTGTCTTCGCATTATGATTACTGTGGTTGACTTGACTGACTACGAAAATTAAAAGTTCAAGGCACGAAAGTCCTCTTCAGTTTTCATGATGTACTCAAGAATACTTGTTATTTAAAATATTGAATGTTTGATTTCAAATTCATACAGTGTATTCTTAGAAAGCAGTCAGTACAAGTATCTAAAACTGATACAATGTATTCTTGAACAGAAATAAGTACGAGTATCTAAAACTGATACAATGTATTCTTGAACAGAAATAAGTACGAGTATCTAAAACTGATACAATGTATTCTTGAACAGAAATGAGTACGAGTATCTAAAACTGATACAATGTATTCTTGAACAGAAATAAGTACGAGTATCTAAAACTGATACAGTGTATTCTTGAACAGAAATGAGTACGAGTATCTAAAACTGATACAATGTATTCTTGAACAGAAATAAGTACGAGTATCTAAAACTGATACAATGTATTCTTGAACAGAAATAAGTACGAGTATCTAAAACTGATACAATGTATTCTTGAACAGAAATAAGTACGAGTATCTAAAACTGATACAATGTATTCTTGAACAGAAATAAGTACGAGTATCTAAAACTGATACAATGTATTCTTGAACAGAAATAAGTACGAGTATCTAAAACTGATACAATGTATTCCTGAACCGAAATGAGTACTAGTATCTAAAACTGATACAATGTATTCTTGAACAGAAATGAGTACGAGTATCTAAAACTGATACAATGTATTCTTGAACAGAAATGAGTACGAGTATCTAAAACTGATACAATGTATTCTTGAACAGAAATAAGTACGAGTATCTAAAACTGATACAATGTATTCTTGAACAGAAATGAGTACGAGTATCTAAAACTGATACAATGTATTCTTGAACAGAAATGAGTACGAGTATCTAAAACTGATACAATGTATTCTTGAACAGAAATGAGTACGGGTATCTAAAACTGATACAATGTATTCTTGAACAGAAATGAGTACGAGTATCTAAAACTGATACAATGTATTCTTGAACAGAAATGAGTACGAGTATCTAAAACTGATACAATGTATTCTTGAACAGAAATGAGTACGAGTATCTAAAACTGATACAATGTATTCTTGAACAGAAATGAGTACGAGTATCTAAAACTGATACAATGTATTCTTGAACAGAAATGAGTACGAGTATCTAAAACTGATACAATGTATTCTTGAACAGAAATGAGTACGAGTATCTAAAACTGATACAATGTATTCTTGAACAGAAATGAGTACGAGTATCTAAAACTGATACAATGTATTCTTGAACAGAAATAAGTACGAGTATCTAAAACTGATACAATGTATTCTTGAACAGAAATAAGTACGAGTATCTAAAACTGATACAATGTATTCTTGAACAGAAATAAGTACGAGTATCTAAAACTGATACAATGTATTCTTGAACAGAAATAAGTACTAGTATCTAAAACTGATACAATGTATTCTTGAACAGAAATGAGTACCAGTATCTAAAACTGATACAATGTATTCTTCAACAGAAATGAGTACCAGTATCTAAAACTGATACAATGTATTCTTCAACAGAAATAAGTACGAGTATCTAAAACTGATACAATGTATTCTTCAACAGAAATAAGTACGAGTATCTAAAACTGATACAATGTATTCTTGAACAGAAATAAGTACGAGTATCTAAAACTGATACAATGTATTCTTGAACAGAGATAAGTACGAGTATCTAAAACTGATACAATGTATTCTTGAACAGAGATAAGTACGAGTATCTAAAACTGATACAATGTATTCTTGAACAGAAATAAGTACGAGTATCTAGAACTGATACAATGTATTCTTGAACAGAAATAAGTACGAGTATCTAGAACTGATACAATGTATTCTTGAACAGAAATAAGTACTAGTATCTAAAACTGATACAATGTATTCTTGAACAGAAATGAGTACGAGTATCTAAAACTGATACAATGTATTCTTGAACAGAAATAAGTACGAGTATCTAAAACTGATACAATGTATTCTTGAACAGAAATAAGTACGAGTATCTAAAACTGATACAATGTATTCTTGAACAGAAATAAGTACGAGTATCTAAAACTGATACAATGTATTCTTGAACAGAAATAAGTACTAGTATATAAAACTGATACAATGTATTCTTGAACAGAAATAAGTACTAGTATCTAAAACTGATACAGTGTATTCTTGAACAGAAATAAGTACTAGTATCTAAAACTGATACAATGTATTCTTGAACAGAAATAAGTACGAGTACCTAAAACTGATACAGTGTATTCTTGAACAGAAATAAGTACGAGTACCTAAAACTGATACAGTGTATTCTTGAACAGAAATAAGTACGAGTATCTAAAACTGATAGAATGTATTCTTGAACAGAAATAAGTACGAGTATCTAAAACTGATAGAATGTATTCTTGAACAGAAATAAGTACGAGTATATAAAACTGATAGAATGTATTCTTGAACAGAAATAAGTACTAGTATATAAAACTGATACAATGTATTCTTGAACAGAAATAAGTACTAGTATCTAAAACTGATAGAATGTATTCTTGAACAGAAATAAGTACGAGTATCTAAAACTGATATAATGTATTCTTGAACAGAAATAAGTACGAGTACCTAAAACTGATACAGTGTATTCTTGAACAGAAATAAGTACGAGTACCTAAAACTGATACAGTGTATTCTTGAACAGAAATAAGTACGAGTATCTAAAACTGATACAATGTATTCTTGAACAGAAATAAGTACGAGTATCTAAAACTGATAGAATGTATTTTTGAACAGAAATAAGTACGAGTATATAAAACTGATAGAATGTATTCTTGAACAGAAATAAGTACTAGTATATAAAACTGATACAATGTATTCTTGAACAGAAATAAGTACTAGTATCTAAAACTGATAGAATGTATTCTTGAACAGAAATAAGTACGAGTATCTAAAACTGATATAATGTATTCTTGAACAGAAATAAGTACGAGTATCTAAAACTGATACAATGTATTCTTGAACAGAAATAAGTACTAGTATCTAAAACTGATAGAATGTATTCTTGAACAGAAATAAGTACGAGTATCTAAAACTGATACAATGTATTCTTGAACAGAAATAAGTACGAGTATCTAAAACTGATATAATGTATTCTTGAACAGAAATAAGTACGAGTATTTAAAATTTATACATCATGTTCGTGAACAGAAATCAGTACGTGTATCTAAAATTAATAGTTATGCATGAAAAGCAATAAGTACCAGTATCTACAATTCATACTGTGTATTCTTTAAAGGTATCAGTACGAATATTTATAAAATAGACTTGTCCTAAGACCAGTTTATGCCTTGTCCCGGATCATTTTCTTTTACACTGCATTATAAAGTTACATAGCTGTTCGATAGTTTATCCTTCACACTCAATTTAATAACTCACATTTTTACTTTTTGTAATATAGAACTGATGACATGTTTGATGCTAAACATTTATGAATCAACGCAGCAAACAAAAGCGAATACAAGCTATACCACCTAAAGAGAATTCTGGCTCCGCGTAGAATCTGTGTTTCAAAAAAAACACAGACGACCAAATTTTAGCAAAATTCTTTATATCATGTATTGCAATAAGAAAAAATCATAGCGATTTGTAGAAAGGGGAGAAAAATCCGAGAATACATTGATTTGTCAAAAGTTTCTAGAAGAAAATCATGCAAAGTTGGATGTTTAAAGAGAGGTACGTGAATACCCGGTCAGCGTAATTAATCGAAGTTACATCATTTTTATACCTGTATCACTCGTGTCATAACGTCTTATAGCTTGTCAAAAAGGATAAAAGGGCATTAGATATGTTGACAAAATGGGCTGTGACAAAACGATCAAATTCGTCTGGACTCGTCAATTCCGATAAGGTCACAAGTTTCAGAAGGAAATTATATGATTCCAATCAGTGTCGAAGAATGCAGAAGTGTTTCAGGAAGTATTTTCAACGTAAAACACTGCATACCAAAACATTTCAAATTCATTCGAAAATGCAGAACAGATGGCTGTGCTTCAAATGGTAGACAGTCATTAAATCTATGAAAATGTAGGTCTCTGTGTACATTAAGCGGATAAGTACTTGAAAAATACTTCGTTATTGAAAATAAAAGCAGATTCCAGAAAAATATCAAACTCCCGAAGCAAATATGTAGGATTGAATCCCATTCTAAAAAGGAGCAGTAAACACTGATGTCAGATCAGACAGGTAGGTTCCAAAACCTTGAAGATATTAATGTTAATGAAGGGCGTTAGTTGTTGAAGAGGCGTATTCTGCACCTAAGGGTTATTTCCAACCAATCTTATAAATGAGCATTACAGCATAAATAATCATGTGCCAAACCAAACGAAACTGAAGCGATAAAAACTGACACAGTACTGGTGAAATGACAATATCCATTGACTGTCATATTTTCCAAAACTCTGTCTTATGCTTTTTTTTAATTTCTCCTTATATTTAGAAAGATTTGCCTCTATTTGGGTTTCTTGCTTGATTGTTGGGGGAAATTTAGTTTGGTCATTTCAGAGATGACTTATCTTTACAATGATGGAGACACTCTCCTGGGATACGAGACTATTTGGTATAGTTGTCAAATCGGAAATTACCCAGATTATATGTTTAGTTCTAACTTTGCTTAATGTGTATAATACTTTCAGCCAATTGTAGATTTTTAAACGGAAAGACACTGATATTTTATATTTTTAGTCTTTATGCAATAACCTTTACATGAGGTTTTTTTTATTATCCTGGCCATATGTCAATCATGTTTAAGCATTTATTTGTCAAAACAAGCAGTTTGTCTGAATTCATTGCTACTCACAGTTCTCTCCTGATTAGATTGAAAACAATATTTTATCAAATGAAATATATCAGAAAATGAATTATGTTATAAATCATTTTACTAGTATATTTGATTTTAGTGGATAAGCTGTATTTCTTCAGTAACAGTTTTAAACTGATATAACAACTGCTCTCACAGTAATTACTAAATATTATGAGTGATTGTTTAACCACCGAAATCCACCCAGACCAATCAGTTTAAGTGGTCATCGTTTTAATCCTGAACACCCATGTTTTTATGTTTCATGACGAGACCCACTTTGATATGACCTTGTATTTTTTAAATATATTTTTAATTAGAGCCTTTACACCGATTTATGTACAGTAGATTTGAATTTTAGCACGAAAATCAAACAAATCATGGATCCAACTGTAGCTCTTTGGCGGCAAGGGATAATGCTGTGTACTTTTCCAACACTCATATTTTATAATGAATGGGATATTTACATCTGCAAAGCCCACGCTGAACACGGTATGTTCGTTTCTTGTTGATACGCGTGGGTGAAGAAAACATCTCATTAAAAATCGTCCCAGTTTTGGGGACAGACTGGCACGGAGATCCACGATGTTTGCCTTCCGTTAATCGGGTATAACGTGTATGGAAGATAATTTAATCACCCTTACTTAGAAGAGCCACACAATCATATTATGACTTTACCGGCATTTGAGAGGGAACGCCGTCTTAAGCTCTATTATGCAAATCTAAAATGGCACCAACTTGTATTTCCGAGTGACAGGATTGTAGGTATTTCATTTCCAAGTTCAAGTTTTAATACTTCCTGCAGCAGCAGAAACGTCTGTAGTGAATATATTAAAATCATTACCATACTTGGTTAGATCTGTAGCGAATAGGGTGATGCCATTAAAATACTAGGTTAAATATGTTGTGAATAGGTGGTACCATTACCATACTGGTTTAAATCTGTGTCAAGATGCAACTACGGTATTATAAATAATACTGCAGCAGACGTGTATTAACAAATTTCGACCACCCCGTCAGCGAAAGTGGTCACCCTAAATACATATTCAAGATTCAATAGATATAAAATGTAAATCATCAAATTAATGAATATATTTAACACAAAGGCTTCAATGTCTGCTTAATACAATATAGATAGTAATTGACATGATTCGACCAATTCCGATTTCATATGTTTATTCATCATTTGGAAGTTTTCTGTCTATACGTGAGAGAGTTTCTTCTCTTTGTGACGTCCCTTTAACTTACCTGCCTGAGTTTTTTCTTTCACCAGCATATATATATATATATATATATATATATATATATATATATATATATATATATATATATATATATATATATATATATATATTTATTTATTTATAAGCCCCATCAATTAAACATTTGTTATTTCGAACTATAATATCAATTTTACTTCATTTTGCAAACGATATAATTTGACTTTGGTGAAATATTTTTTTCCAATTGACTAATTATTCTAATTAAGTTCAGCAACGGTTGCATTTATGAAATGCGCAAAATTACAACTCCGACGACCTTCACACAACACGCATTGCGTATACCATGTTGCAAGAAAAGAATATTTATAGAAGCCTTCTTCCGGAAACAGGCGACCGCTTAACAGCGCAAAGTCGTTGTTGTATGATGTTACTTGCCTTTAACGTGATACACGTAAACACGTGGGTCAATACGATTCGACAGAGTGTGATATGCAAATGCCATGGATCCATGTTTGGGTCAATGTTTGCAGCAATTTAACTCTCAATTCAAGTCTCATATTTCAATAGCATTTTCATCACTCATATATACCTTAGTCGATTGCATTGTAAAAGATTGGTTGGTGTCATTTGAGATTTATAAACAGAACGACAGAAAAATCTCATACTTAACTCTCTTGACTGAAAACTACGTTTTGGCTGAAAGAAAGGAAACACGCATAAAAAAATGATCCATATGAGACGATACTTTACTTGTTTATTCACTTACCAACTTGTGCAGCCAACATAGATATGCTTTGGTTGTCATTAATTCAACTCAGAACGACAAGTATAACTCAGATAAGTGCCCACAAGGATGGATTTGGGAAGGAATTAGTCCAGAAAAGGTTCAAATACAGCTGATTTACCTGCAAAGTATTTTGAGCTACCCAAACAGAGAATTTTTATTTCGTCCATTCAATATCACCGATTTTAATTCGTGTAACCTGTTTAATACGTGCGGTGTCATTTATACATAAGCATGATTGCTACATTTATCTATAGGAGTCAACGTTTACACAATATATTCGTATAATTTAACAAAGTACAGAATTAATACTACTATCATTAAAAAGTTATTTAAGAATAGCAAAATTATGTCTTGAAAACGATGGTACGTATCATGTGTCATACAACTTAAATGTAAACCATTAAAACAGATTTTTACTTCTGCAAGAGTAGGTCCCAAGCTTTCAAAGTGAATGAACAGTGAATAGCCCTAGATAATACTCCAACTAACAGGTTTTGTTCGCCAACAACACCGTTGTAAGTAAATGAAAGGTTTTGAATTATGTATGAAAGGGTCAGTCGAGTTTTCACGTTGTATGATCTCTTAATCTCTTACGCATTGAACGTCTTGACCTTGTATTTTCAACACTTACTTTCCCGACTTCATTTCAAGTAAACTTTTTGTATCCAATTGAGTTCTGAAAGTATGAGATTGGTTTTAATACAAGTACTGCCAAATTTGAATATGTATCTTAAAGATCACGAAATTAAATTATCATATAATAAAATTAAAAATTATTTCATCAATTACCATGCTGAAGAGAACAGAACTCTCTGCCAATAAGTGCTTTGAAATACAATATTTTCCTCATGATAGATAGATAGATAGATAGATAGATAGATAGATAGATAGATAGATAGATAGATAGATAGATAGATACGTAGGTAGGTAGGTAAGTAGATTCCATAACATGATTTGTCATTGTTGAGATTTTTCAGAAAATATGTTATTTTAAAAATTGCAACTGACAATATTATTTTTAGGAAAGTCAAAATATCTTTCTTCTGGCTACCTCAGGTGAAATATAGACTATAAAAGAATAACTCAGTGGATTAAAATAGGTCATGCTAAGTTTATCACTTCATCTTCTGGCGGGTTTTCGAGCGATACAACTTTATTCCATCAACGAGAAAACAAATATTAAATTAATATACTCTGTATAATTTAGGAGGAGACTGTAAAAAAAAAAATCATTATAATGCACAATATGTCAAATTTCCTGAATATTTTATTTTCCTTCTACATAATTATATTAGTGTATAATGAAATAATGTCTTATTGGAATATCTGAGATGAAAATATTGGGTACGCGACAGTTTTTGTTCGTAATTTGTTTTCCTGATTAGATGAAATCATAAGAGGCATTTCAACTGCCTCTGGCCGTACCTGTCTTTTCTAGGTACCCGTATTGATATAGGTTAAATTACGGGCTGTTGTTAGGGTGCGGGAGTCAACTATAGAAGTACTAAATAATCACGCGGTGTCAACTTATTATTTAAAACATTCGAAAACGTATATGTATACCTGTTAGCGCTATTGTTGCGATAAATAACACATAAGAATTGTGTTCGAAGCGTACTACCACAGCACGTTCATATAACCAATGTCACAGATAAATGCAGTTTTAATGGTCTTTGTCTTGAAAGGATCGATGGATTATATCTGAGGTTTGGTTTGGTTTGGTTGATTTGTTTGGGTTTGGTTTGGTTTGGTTTTGTGGGGTTTAGAACCATTTTACAGAAAACAATAGGCATATATGGCCGCCAGTTGTTTTGGTATAGGCCGAACCATCGACCCACGGGAAGCTATGGGCACGATTTGTCACATACCTGTGGGTCTAGCTGTGATTCAGACTCGTGGGGTCAGAGGTGAGTTGTGTGATTTGCACATGAATGGGGTTTAAAGGGGTGGGGTGGGGGGTGGGGGGTGAATTTGCGAAAAGTGGGTGGGGTGTTATTTTGAAGAGTGAGATTAATTTTCTTTGCTTCGATTTTCAGGAGCAAGCTTGATACATACAAATGAGAACATATTTTTCCTGTGTTTGTATCATATATATTTCATCTTGTAATACAAACAAAATCATATTTTAACTCTAAGCTTCGACAGTGGCTCAAATCTCTTTATTTGTTTATTGTTAGATGTCATGTTAAACATTCGAAATTAGTTATATTTGTAAAGTTAAACATGGATTAGTCACAAAACTAATAAAATTGTTATATACAACGAGACAATGTATTCTGTATATTGTAAGACATTTTTATTATTCATATCTATAATTTTTTTTAAATGTTGGTACATGATTTTATTTACTGCTTGTAATTTTTATTCATGGTTGTAAATTGTACGAACCTCTGTAGTTAATTTTTTCCTTCGTGAACTGAGGATGTTAAGAGCGCAAACATTACATAGGATCTATAAATAGATGTTTACGTATGTGTTGACATGTACTAATACTAGTCTAAATGACAAAATTGTCTTAATTTTTCATTGGCTGATTGGGTTCAGACGATTGTACAAGAAATCCCTAACTTCCCATTGGCTGAGGTGGGTCACATGAGTACGCAAGTTTCGAGCCTTATTGAGTAGTTAAGAACTTCACGTTAGGTATACTTTGATTGTAGAAGGTGTATATAAGGAAAGAACTGGGCAAACATATTAATTCCGATTTTGGAGTCATTCTTATTTCCTGTGTTACTGTTGTAAGAATTCAGACCTGTTTTATGTTGTACTTAGATATTGTTCGAGATTTGGAGCCTTTGTTTGGGCTGTTCATTGGAAATATTAAGAGCTCTTTATTTTTTTACTATAATATTATTCTGGGACTGTTGTGAATTATTCAACGGAGTTCTGGACTACGCCATCTTAACAAGGTCACGATTAATGGTGGACCAGTCCATTTCCGATTTTGAAATTATACAGAACCTTTCATTCATTAAGGATTTTCATAGAATTTTATCAGGAATATTTTTATGGATTAACTTCATAATACTCTATGTATCTCTCATATTTTCATTTATAACTTTGATAAATAAATTCTTTGCTAAGGTTTACAAAACTTGTTAGTTTTGCTTCTTTCTGTTACTTAGTTTATAACCATAGAGTTGTAACAAAAATGGGAGAGGCGCTTGTCCGGGATACGTATTGAAGAAATATTTCAGAGAAATTGAAATTTGTTTTGAAATTTAAACTTATTTCATTTGGGATATTTTTCTATTCCTGCTTTTATGATTGTACACAGTGAAATCAACATGCTTTCATAATGTCATCTATAGTGGAGCTCTTTACTTTAAATCTTAGCCAGGAACGGTTAGAATCATTGAAAAGTATGAATTGTTCCAACTTAGCATGCAATATGATCTTTGATAAAAACTAGAAATACAAACATTTTGGATCAAAATCTGGTAGAAATGAATATTTTGGAAAAATTGATTTGGGTTTGATTAGTACGTCTGACTTTAACGTACTAGTTATGTAATTGAAATTAAAATACAAGAGTGCAATTGAATTAAGAAAGTTCGAGCTTGAAAGGGAGGAAAAAGGAAACGAAAGACAAATTCCAAAGGAAGAGAAAGAAATGGAAATGAAAATACAAATACAGGAAAAAGAAAGGGAGAGATATATTGAGAAAAAAGAACGAGAGACAAAAATTCAAAAGGAAGACAGATAGGTGCTCATATAATTGTAAATACAAAAGAAAGAATGAGCAATGGAAATGTAATTGAAATCCAAAGAATTGGAACTGGTAAGCAGAAAGCACTCCATTTATAAAAACTGAAGGGTGGATGTTACAACCAATATTAGATTAGAACCCCCTTTTAAGAAAAAAGATGTAGTTCAATATTTTCACATTTAAAAAAAAATAGAGAATTTAAAAATGGACAGAAAGCACTGGACTTTGTTATTATAAAGAGCACGTATTGGCAAAGCTCGTGGAGTTTATACTTCACTGTCAGTAGAAGCTAGTGCTTAGTAGGGCTTGGTCAGTGACTGTATCTTGAAGCGTTATTAGTTGGTACCTGATGCATATCGACAGTGGTTTCGGAATTGAAAAAGAAAAGAAAATAGCTAAACCCATGTCGAGTTCACAAGGGAAAAACAACAAATATTTGATAGGTGATGTGCATGTAAGCAGCTTTATAAAGATTATGACAGCCTTAGACGACGCATATTAGTCGGAGTTCAAGAACTGCGCCTATAATGAGGTCAAAATTTACTTTGATGAACACAAGATATATATTTTAGTAAACGTTGCAAGTACAGATGACGAATATTCCTTGGTTCGAAAACTTTCATTTGTCAATAAATTTTCCTCTCAGCAGATGGCTAGTAGAGAATCAAAATCAGTCTCAAGCGAGTACTTATAAATTTGAATCTGGTATAATAATAATGCTCATATATCTGATTAGGCTGATCAGAAATCATTATCTCTTCCTACGTTCACTTATTGCCACAAAATTGGGTTATTTCTGATTGCTTTAAGTCAAAGTATAAGCAACAGGATAAAGACAGAGCAGTTCCAAATGCTCTTATTTCTCATAGGTCACGGTTATGGTCATGTATTAAAATATAAGCAACAGGATAAAGACAGAGTAGTTCCAAACGTTCTTGTTTCTCATAGATCAAGGTTATGGTCATGTATTGGAAACATTACATTTCTTGGGTGAAACAAGCTCCAGTCTGATTCAATTATGGAAAATTATGAGCCATTCATGCTGAAAGGTTCTTTATCACTTATTGGTGATTTGACCAACCCTATCCTATTAACATATTAATTAACATATGAGCTTCTCAGAGTCTTTTATTATCAGGTACTTTGCCTATGTCTGAGAAGTCTCTTCCTGAATGTGTTCTTGTTGAGGGAGTAGAGTGCAAGTTTTCAAATTCCTCTTCATAATGTTAAGATAACATCATAGTTAGTTTCAGGGACAGTGACCATTGGTGCTGTGCCCTCTTTGCCAATGGAGGGTGCTAATTTGTTGCCAGACTATGGATTTGCTGGAAATAAGATAGTGGTTAATCATTTTGAACCGACAAGTATTGTTTGCATCTAAAACGTGATCCTATTGAAAATAAAATCCTTGATGTGTACTCTGTTTTTGCATTTTCAAAAGCCATGGCAAAATAGCACTTGAGAATGAAGATGATCAGCAAAGTATTCCATTGGCTGTGACATGTATAGGTCCTTTTTTGATGAGCTCCTGCCACTGATCAATCAAAGTTATTTATCAGTATGGTCCTCTTTAACTGCTCATTCTCTTATTTCTAATCAGGGCGACAAATGACAATCACTTGACTTGGAATTGGGAAAAAATCCTGAGATCTCCAATTTGTTTCAAAGAGCCATTAGCGAAGCTGACTCTGTAAGGGTACCAACATTTCCATTTTCAAATATAGAGTCCTTACGAGAAAACTGAGACCACATTAGGTTGGGTTAATGAATTGTCAAATTGTGTTACCTAAGTCATATAGATAATAAATTATTAATGAAGCCCATGCAACTCATGTGGTTGGTAATTTTGGAGTTGTCAAGATTTACCAGAAGATTTTATATCAGTTTTATTGGCCGAAAATTAAAAACTGATGTTTCCAAGTATTGTACATCTTGTTTTATTAGTCAATTGGCCAATTTATTTTACTTCTATTGAAATAGCTTTTTGGAGACATTGTACATGGACTATTGGAGCTGTTAAAGGAAAACATTTCTTTTAATAGAGGATTCTGACATTAATCTTACAGATTATGTCTCTCGTTGTGAAGTAGTAACATTTAATCATCTGTCTACTCACTCAGAAATACAATTAAGGCCGTTAAAAGCTACAATGCTACGAACGTTTCGTTCTGGTAATACCATTCCGTCTCTCTTGCCGGCACTTCAAAATCCAGTTCAAGTCAGGTATTATGGTACTTATAAAGTTTAAAGAAAGTGATTGAAATTATATCAACACTCCTGGGAGGCGGAAACGGAAATAATCAGCCACCAGTTATGTCAATATGTTAAAGGAGTATGTTGGTCAAGGTAGCTCAGTAAATCATTCAATACATTTTGTTGTTCGTGTTCAATCCAGTGAAAGTTTAAATCATGACGTTCAAAATGATTGTAGTGGCTTTGGTTCAAACAGTCTTCAAAACTCTGAAATATTAAAGAATCTTGACAATAAACGTTCACTTCTATAGCCCATGAAAACATAAATCAAAGCAGCTAGTACGTGAATATTAGCACTTGTTCCGAGATGTTTGGACTGGAACAAACGAAAGCTAAAATGATGTTGACATTGCAGATTTCAAGCCTGTAAAACAACATCCTTATAGTAGGACTCCTCTCAAGATGGAATGTTTGGAAAAGGAAATTGAATATCGAGAATGGCTTTATTGGCCCAAGCAAAGGTAACTGTAGCTCGCCTTTTTTATTCTTGTGCAGAAACCACATAATTCTTTCCGTGTGTGAAATGACTACAGAAAAATGAACAGTCACCAAAACAGAGGCATTTCCAATTCCAGGAATTTATGACCGTATTGACAGAATTGGAAATGCAAAATATTCCCCCAAGTTTGACATTTTAAAAGGATTCTTGTAGATTCCATTTACGTATGGAGCAAAATAAATTTCGGCTTTGCAACTCCAGATGGACTTTGTCAATACAAAGTGATGTAATTTAGTATGAAAAATTATCCCTCTACATTGCAGTGCTTAATGAACGTGATGACATCTGTTACAGATGGTTGTGATGCATACATCGACGATATCATTATTTACAGCGATTCCTTGAATGATCTTCTGGAAACTATCGGGAAATTCTTTGTTCGCTTGAGTGAGGCTAATTCTACAATTAAGTAAAAGTGAGTTTTGCCAAGTTTCGGTCACATTTTTAGGACGTTTCATGGGACATGGTCAAGTTTAGCCCATAGAAGCTAAGGTTAAAACTGTCTCTGAATTCCCTTTTCTTATCAGTAACAAGCGACAGATGAGATTTTAGGGTATGGCTGTATATAATCGGAAATTTTGCACACATTTTTCTATAATTACTCAGCCCCTTGCCAATTTTTTTAAATACGAAGACCAAATTTTATTGATCTGACAAATGCCAGGAGGCGTTCGATAAATGAAAGGACATATTTAAACGTGGATCGGTTATCTCAGCTCCACATTTTAATCAATCGTTTAATATATCTGCTGATGCAAGTGATACAGTGATTGGTGGCGTATTAATTCAGGAAGATATAAATGTGTAGAACATAAGTATATATTTCTCTAAACATTAAATAAGCACCAGATAATGTATTCCATAATCGCGAAGGAGTGTTAGCTTTAATTTTAGAGTACAACACTCTGAAATGTACACTAATTCTGCTCCTTCTCCGATTATTGTATTCAATGATTACACTCATCAACAAAATGAAAAGTCAAAATCAAAGAATGTTGACTTAGAGTTTGATGTTGCAAGATTACAAAATTTAATCGCAGATGCACTTTCACGCGCATACGAACTTTATATTGTTTTAATTTCTATACATTTTTGAATATTCATTATATATCCTCCTGTGGAATTTCATTCTCCTCATTTATTTATTGTAATAATATGGAAGAGGAAAGCTTTATTGCATAAATATTTATTATCTTCATGAGAAGAAGTGCTATGTATATGTATAACTTTTGTAACTCCTGGTACATGATTTTGTTCAAATTTTGTAATTTTTATTCATGGCCGTAAATAATACAGAATAACTTTAGTTTGATCTAGTTTACGTGACCGGACGCAGTTATGAGCGTAACAATTAAATAGGTATAACTAGATGATTACGTATGTGTCAACAAGTACTAATAATAGTCTTAATGACGACTTTGGCTTAAAATTTAAATGGCTGTTGGGGTTCAGACGATTCTAGAATTCGATAACTTCCCATTGGCCAGGCTAGGTCACTCGAATAGTCACGTTTCGAGGCGAAATGAGTACTCCGATCCGACATGTGAGGTATATTGTGATATATAGTCGAAATAGAATGTGTATATAAGGAAAGAACTGAGCAATCAGATGCATTCAGATCTGAAATCATCCTCATTTCTTGTGTTACTGGTGTAGGTCTGAAGACGTGTTCTCTGTTGTACTTGGATATTGTGCGAGAGGAAAAAACATTTGTTTGGACTGTTCAGTATAAATAGAAAGTGTTCATTATTTGGACTATAACTTTATTCTTGAACTGTAGTGAATTACTCATAAGCGTTCTGTGCGACGCCATTTTGACAACGTCACGATTCTGGTGGGACCAGTACATTTCTGGATTAGAAATGTATTCAGAACATGTTATTCATTAAGAATTTTCATAGAACTTTATCAGGATTATTTTGGATTTACTTCATAATACTATAAGTTCCTCTAACATTTTCATTTATAACTTTGACAAATAAATTCTTTGTTAAGTTTTATAAAACTTGTTGGTTTTGTTTCTTTCTGCTACTTAGCTTATGACAATAGAGTCGGAACATTGTATACTGTATGCTGAAAGATATTGTATGTTATAAACTTTAATAAATTGTATATTGTATGATGTTAGATATTGAATATTGTATCTTGTAAGACTGTAAGACATCTTATACTGTATATTGTAAGACGTTATCTACCGTATACTTTGACACCTTGTATACTGTAAGATATTATATACTGTAAAACATTGTTTACTGTAAGATATTATATACTGCAAAACACTATTTACTGTATACCGTATGACATAGTAAACCGCGTAATGTTAGACATCCGGTAGGGTCTTCATTATCAGCACTTTGACCATGTGCATCATTGGTTTATGCATATACTGTACAAATTAACTGCATTACGCGGACAAAATGACTTCTTAGACAATCCAATGTCTCAACTTCCAAACTATTTTACACATTATGAATTCTAATTATGGATTTTTAATCTGAGTATTTACCAATTTCTGTCAATTTTGAAGAGCATTATTTTACAAGATGATAACGCAAGGTCTTAAACTGTTCAATGTGTAATATTATTTCGTTGAAAAATAAACAGAATGTATAATCATTTTAGGGTACCGGGCAAGCATGTATATTCCTCTCTGCGGTAAATTTGTTAAATGTAATGATCATTATCATTGGGAATTTTTTACCTGTATCTACCTTTATATATACAAATATAAAACAAGGTTAGCATTTTACCGCACAATTTGGATATTTTAACAATTGCTTCATATTGTTTCTGATGAACGTAAACTACCTGGTTTTCGCTACCTCGAAATTATTGTGCCTTGCTGTGTATCACAGCCATGACAGCTCTGTCTTCGTGTGTTCGAGGCTCGCGTTCGGACAATGTGGTATGTGAGAAAGCTTGCCAGAAGCTCCCCGTGGGTTGTTAGTTCTTCCCGTTTTTTTCCGGGTTCTCTCTCTACCAGTTATACTGGCCGTTACGTGTAGCCTAACATAAGCTGAAAAACGGCGTAAACCCCAGCACAACAACAACAACAACCATACCCTTTTGAGACGAGACAACCATAATGGGGCGTATAAAACTAAAATTGTATGCTAACTTTCACTTAAAGCAGTATGTAAGTAATAAGGCAGATATGGGATAGAAATAGAGTTCCCATTGTACGATACATACGCAGAGATGTAATCCGTTTTTTAATGCAATACTTAAAATAAAGGACACCCAGAATAGATTGATTTGATTATTTCTTTACAATTTTCAATTTGACCTAATGCAATTTATATGAGCTAACATCGTATATCGGTGGTCCTTCAGGGTGAGACGTGCACAAAACCATCATATGTCGATGATCCTTCAGGTGAGAAGCACAGACACGAAAAGGATATTATTAGTGATGATTTTAAACTTGCACCCTTTGACATTAAAACAACATGATTTGTACATTTGCTAAATACAGGTTTGTTATACTTTCAAGTGCGTATGAATTTTGCACAATGACAGTAAATACGCAGCTATTTCGACCTGTTACAAAGCGGTTTTGTTCTAACAAAATGTAACAAAAATAAAATAAAATAAAATGTTTCAAAATCATTCAGGAAATGTTTTAATTCATATTCCCCTCCCCCCACCCATTATTTCTCAGAAACCAATTATATTATAATCATTCCAGTACTTTTTTTATTCTTTACTGCTAAGATAGTTATTTTAAGCCTTCAATATTTCTTGTCAATAATGAAAAGTCATGTTCATCTTATATGTTTATATAATCTGACCATCGTCCTATATCGTGCTGTTCATTCCACTTTCACTCTCTTCAGCCACATGCACGACACCTATTACGGTTAACCCTCCTACTGTCATAGGAACCGTGCGCACTATTTGATTCGGTTGTGTACTGCTCTTGCCATGTCTGCGTGAGAAAACGCTTATGATGTTTTTTATATTGAGTGACATTTATAATTAATTTATATATTGAGTGACATTTATAATTTATAATTAATCCTTTTGAAAGTAGAACCGTTCTGGTTAATCAGGGAAAGGACCTGGAATGGTTCAGCATTGGACTTGTGACCCAGTAGAATAAATGTTATGGACGGAAATATATAGAGTAGTATCGTTCCCAACATTTACTATAACCATCCATGGATGGAGAAAGGTAATTCAAACTGAACATGGAAGACGAAGATGAAATGAGGATAAATTCTAGCAGAACACTCGTTTCCATAATGTCTCTGGAACCAATATGATGATTACGGTATGGAAAAATATAAAAGTTACGTATACATACATACATACATACATACATACATACATACATAAAGTATATGTATGCGTGATACATACATACATACATACATACATACATGCATACATACATACATACATACATACATAAAGTACATGTATGCGTGACACATACATACATACATACATACATACATACATACATACATACATGCATGCATGCATCCATGCATACATACATACATACATACATACATACATACATACATACATACATACATACTCGTTCACTAACTTAATTTCATGCAATTTGCTGATCATAGGATCCAGTATGGAATATGAAGTGAAGTAAATAATTCCATCTTCACTACTTTGATCTTCATAGAAACTTTGATAAAACATTTGCTTTGAGTGCAGATTATTTATATTCAGTCTCAAGGAAAATATGAGAATGAATAGCACTTTGAACTCAATAGTACATGCTTTATCCGATTTCGGTTACTTGAAACATTACGTTGAAATTACTTTCCCCACGACGTTATGCTGAAAAAAATTCATTTGAGGAATTTCAAGGACAATAATGGCAAACATTTAGAAAATTCAAAACGTAAATGAAATTTACGAGTCTGACCCTTCAAAGCCTTAAGGGAAGTTCATAAAATTTCAAAGTTAAGAAACGAAAGGTTTCGATCTGAAAAGTATGCATATGAGTATGCATATGAATATTTGCTTAATAATTGGGTAGTTTGATTTTGTTAGGTTAATCAGAACATGTTCCCCAAGTGACACAGATCTTCTAAAACAATCAAAATCGGTTCCTCAAAAGCAAACAGAATGGATTTGCCGAGTGACCAAGCTCCTCTAAACGAATCAGAATGGATTTACCAAGGGATCGCGCTCCTCTAAAACAATTCCGAATGGATTCACCGAGTGACCCAGCTCTTCTGAAGTAATCATTATCGATTCCTCAGAAAAATCTGAATGGATTCACCTAGCGCCTGAGCTCCTTTAATATAATCAGAATGGATTCACCGAGTGCCTCAGGTCTCTCAAAAAATGAGAATGTAGTCACCAAATGACCCAGCTTCTCTAAACAATCAGAATGGATTCACCGAGTGACCCAGGTCCTTTAAAACAACCGGAATGAATTCACCAAGTGACCATGTCCTCTAAAACAATAAGAATGGAGTCACCGAGTGACTCATATCCTCTGACACAGTCAGAATCGATTAAATGAGTGGTCCAGGTCTCTTAAACAATCGGAATCGGCTCCTCTAAAACGGTCAGTGTATATTCACTGAGTGACCCAGCACATCTAAAAGAATCAGAATGAATTCACTGAGTGACCATTCGCCTCTAAACGAATCAGGTTTAATAGTTTCTCGCAGTGACCCTGCTACTCTAAAGCAATCAGAATGGATCTAACGAGTGACCCAGCTCCTCTGAAACAATCAGAATGGGGTCACCGAGTCACCCAGCTCCTCTAACACTATCTCGACAATGATAAACAAAATGATGGAGGAGTCCCAAACACTGTCCATTACATCCATATGCGAGTTCTACAAGCAATTTAGCTGCATTAAATGAAACGAGAAAGCACTATACCCTGATTAGATGCAATAATGCAGAAGTACTTAAAGAAAATGTGTTACGAGTCAATTGCAATGAATGTTAAGTACTTAAAGAAAATGTGTTACGAGTCAATTGCAATGAATGTTGAGTGATAACTACAACTGGTTATACTTAAATTTAAGAAACAAACAATTAAGTTCTATTCTGTAATCACTGCTTTTGTAGTTTCATTCTTATAAAGAATGTGTGACAAGATAAAATGCAATACTATAAGCATTAAGTATATACAAGTCGTATTTTTCCAATAAAAGTTCGTAATTAACTCCTTGTTACCTGTTGTAACTGTTCACTTGCTTCGGCGCTTCTTTTATTTTCATTATTGTATAGTATGGGCATTATGTTCAACCGCCTCAAAGAACTGTATTATTTTCTCTCCCATAGAGTTTTACATTTAATACGTTTTATCACTGTTGTATTCCTCTGTCTGTTTCTATTGTTTAAACGGAATCGTTCTGGGTCCTCATTTTCGGTAGTATAGTGGAGGAAGAAAGATAAATCCTCTTTGTTTATTTACTTTTTTTCTCTCTTTTCTTTTTTGTTTCTGTATTTATCACAAAGTACACTGGAACAGCGTCAGATGTGTATCGTTCAACTAAAACTTACATACATAACCAGAGAAACCCCAAAATTCTCGGATACGTAAAAGGACCGTAATCAACTTGTCTGTTTGACCACTATGTTGGTGCTCCTTGGAGTGAAATTTGAATATTATCGATTGAGAGATCGTCAAGTGAGTTTTCCTCTTGCGAATGCCTTGGGTTGTTATTAATCATACTTATGGTCATTATATTAAACTGTAAGGATCTAATTTAACACAATCATAGGATCGGTCATATTATGAATGAAAGCGATTTAGAAGGATATGTCTTTTTATTAAGTAAAGTTTAGCTTCTAACTTGACAGCACCTATCGTATGCTAAGAACTCCTCCTAGAAAACATTGAAAAATTCAAACTTCCGTTTCAGCAGAGTAGGTCATGTCTTTCAAAGCCAGTGAACAGCTAATGATTACATATCATTGACAGACCTCCACAGCTTTCCTGTTGTTACTATACATATATTTTTAAGGACATTCAAGACCTTGAGACACGAATAAAATTGGTCAACAACGAAGTAAAAGTTTTCGCACTATGATCTCCTATTCCCGTGTTGCAAAGCACTTACCTCTCTTTTTAAACACATTTTTGCCTGAATTTAGTTTTCACGGAATGAGTTTAACAAGTATTGAATAACTCTTATTAGAACCGTTGTATACTAGAAGACATGATGATGACGAAATTAAGCAGTCCCAAACAGGAAATATTGCTTGATAAGTAAATTTCAAAAGGCGTTTTCTCGATGAACAAGAAGCCGATCCCATGAAAACGTCACTATGTTGTCCTGCTGTACAATATTTTATACAGGATATTGCAAGGATATTCATGTTAAATAAATATTTGAAGTGAATGAAAGAATCTAAATGTTTGAGAGCCTTCGGTGAGCTAATTGAATGTATTCATAAATCTTTATATGAACCAAACAGAAATGTCAGATTTTACTTATGCCATCAAGAAAAAACACTGATTTTATTTGACATTGAGAAAGCAAAACACTAATTGTATTTATGGCATGGCGATAAAACTCTGATTTCATTTAAACTGAACTGATGAAATTCAAAATGAAATAACTTAAAATTGCATTCAGATGTCTCTGTCATTACTCATTTACCTTGCACGATATCATTGCGTCATTATTGGGGTTATGGGGCGTACTTATATACAGTGCACATGCATAAATCATGAAATGGATATACAGCGTAGTATCTCTTTGATACATTATTTTATTATGCACCCATTTCGTGACTTCCTTTGCAAAATGCATTGTGAGGGATGAATCATTAAGTTTTCCGCTTTTTGAACACTACACTCTGCATTACAATGAATCTGAATAACTCAAATCCTGTGTATGCTGTTATTTATTTCAGTCATGAGAACTACATTAATATGTAAATACCTTGTCAACCAACTTTAGACTCCTCTTTTAAAAATAAAAAGGAATTGTATAGAAAACTGTCCTGAAGAATGCTTTATGTTGCCCTTCAGATGTATATATTTATACAAACCAGCATTTTTCTTTCATCAAATTAATGTGTTAGGAGGATCTGGCTCCTGGTTAATAAATAGGTACGTAACCCGTGTTCACATTATGATTAATAAATAGGTACGTAACCCGTGTTCACATTATGATTAATAAATAGGTACGTAACCCGTGTTCACATTATGATTAATAAATAGGTACGTAACCCGTTTTCACATTATGATTACTGTATTTAACTGTGTGAATTTTGGGTTGGACTGCACTGTTGTAGGGAAATAATGAATAACCGCGTTTTACCAATTGTTCAATTTTAAATAGTCTAGCGTGTGTTGTTGATATCAAATTATAGAAATAACGGCTATCAAAACATACATCAGCACTTCCGCTGCTCGTTTAGGCACCCGACGATTGCAGAGAGTGATGTAATTTTACAAATCAATTTTATATGGAAACTGCGGAAGAAACATGGGTGTTTAAAAAGAGGCACATTAATGCTCGAAGAACTTAATTAATCGAAGTTTCATTCTTTTTTATACCTGTATCTATCGTATCATTAAACATTAAAATGTGTCAATAAGGATACAAGGGCATTAGATAGGATGCTAAAATGCCTTGTGATAAAAATTCCATATGTTTTGGACTCGTCACGTTCGATTTTATCACACGTTTTAGAAGGCAGTTATTTGATTCCATGCAGTGTCGGAGGATGCAGAAGAGTTTCGGTAAGCATATTCAAGGTAATACACTGTCCATCAAAGAAACTCAAGATTTATTCAAGTTGTGGAACAGATGATCGCGCTTGAAATAGTAGACAGTCGTCCAGTCTGTGAAAATGTAGGTCCCTTTGTACATTAAGTTGAAAGGGACTTAACAAATCCACTCTTATTGAAAATACACGCAGATTCCAGAAAAATATCCAACTCCCGAAGCAAGTCTGGAGGATTGAATCCCATTCTAAAAAGGAGCAGTATACATTGATATCACATCGGACAGACGGACAAACAGGTGCTGAAACCTTGAAGATATTAATATGAATAAAAGGCCGTACCTGTTTAAGGAGCGTGTCTTGCATCTAAGTGCTATTTATAACCAATCTCCTAAATCATCACTACAGCATAACTAATCATGTGCCAGACCAAATGAAACCGAAGCGATGAAAACTGGCACAACACTTGTAAAAAGACAATATTCATTGACCGTCATACTTTCCAAAACTTTGTTTTATACTTTTTTCTCCTTATATTTAGAAAGATATGACTCTGTTTTGGGCTTCTTGCTTAAATTTGAGGGACAACTTAGTTTGGTTATTTCGGAGATGACTTATCTTTACAATGAGGGAGACACTCTCCTGGGATAGGAGACGATTTGGTATAGTTTTCAAATCGGAAATTATCCAAATTATATGTTTAGTTTTAACGTTGCATAATTTGTATACCTTTAGCCACCTATAGATTTTCAAACGGGAAAACACTGATATTGTTATCTTCTTGGTCCGTATACAATACATTCTGCATTATGTTCATTTTCATCCTGACCACATGTCGATCTTGTTATATTATTGCTTGCGAAAAGAAGTAACTTGTCTGAGTTTATTGATACTGTGAGTTCTCCCTTGTTAAGACTGAAACAAAATTTGATCAAATAAAATGTATCAGAAAATGAATGTTTAAAATCATTTTACATTTGATTTTATTGGATAAGCTGTATTTCTGCAGTAACAGTTGTAAATTTATATAACCAATATGCTCTTAGTATTTACTAAATATCAGCAATGATTGTTTAGCCACCGAAATCCTCCCAGACCACTCCGTTTAATTGAATATCAATTTACACCCAAGTTGTCCGAGTTAAAAAAAGATTAATGTTTCATGACTACACCCGTGGCAAGGGATCGTGCTGTGTACTTTTCCAGCAATTATATTTAATAATGAATGGGTTATTTACATCTGCAAAGCCCACTCTGAACATAGTGCGTTCGTTTATTGTTGATACGTGTGGTTGAAGAAAAACATCTCATTAAAAATCGTCCCATTTTTTGGGACAGACTGGTACGGAGATCCACGATGTTTGCCTTCATTTAATCGGGTATAACGTGTATGGAAGATAATTTAATCCTCCTTACTCAGAAGAGCCACACCATCCTATTATGACTTTAGTTTAGTTTACCGTCATTTGAGAGGGAACGCTGTCTTAAGCTCCATCTGAAATGGTACCAACTTGTAATTATGTATTTTACAAAGTTAGTTCTGTAGTGAAAGGTGATATTATTACCATACTGGGTTCTGTAGCCAATTGGGTGATGATATTACCATACTGGGTTAGATCTGTAGTGAACAGGGTGGTGGTATTACCATACTGAATTAGATTGTAGTGAATAGGGAGATGCCGTTACCATTCTGGGTTAGATCTGGAATCAACAGGGTGGTGCCATTACCATATTGAATTAGATTGTAGTGAACAGAGTGATGTAATTACCATACTGGGTTAGATCTGTAGTGAACTGGGTGGTGGTATTACCATACTGAATTAGATTGTAGTGAATAGGGTGATGCAGTTACCATACTGGATTAGATCTGTATTAAACAGGGTGGTGCCATTACCATATTGAATTAGATTGTAGTGAACAGAGTGATGCCATTACCATACTGCGTTAGATCTGTAGTGAACATGGTGATGTTATTACCATTTTGAGTTAGATCTTGAGAATGGCTACCTACCACGTCTTGAGTTGTTTGTTTATTCTCTTCTTTCTTGGTGTCCTATTCATCATTTGTAGCTGATACAGATTATAATTTTTATGGTAGGGTTATCCTTGCTACTTTTTACTTGGGAATGAGTCTGATTTTACAACATTTCTAATTAGATCTAAAATAAGCGTTTAAGCAAATGTTAAACTTGGGATGATATCTGATCAACATCTGTCGACTTCCTCCAGCCATATATTTCAGAGAGGATGCAATCCTTCCTTCTGAAACTTTCTCCGAAATGAATTTGTCTTCACTGTTGTTAGTACAGTCGTCATGATTTGGTTGAATATTGGGGTGCTTTCGTAGGCCAAGACCACTGGTCTCATTTTCGATATCTTTAAGCACATAGACAAAAGAAACAATTAATTAACATAGTTAAATTGTTCTTCCTATTTTGATGCAGTTTCATATTTCTCCATTAGTATAATATTATGATTATTATTTCTACTTTGATTTATCCAAAATGAAGGAATTGTTGGCCAGAAATCAGTTAAATTCGTTCCACCTGCAAATATTTTAAAGAAATACAGCTTTACAGATCGTCTTTTTAATTTTGTGAATAGCGTTTTGAATTTTAAATTTGATCTAGTTTTTCTTTGTTTTGCATCTGATATATTTCTAAATGACGCGTTTTGTTAATATGATTTTTTGCTTGTGTTAAGTCTTCATTCATACATCGGGTGTTGTGTTTTCTTTGTTGTTGTTGTTTTCTTTTTCTTCTTCTTCTGGAGGTTTCTCGTCCATTACCTTCCTAGGCGGTCAGTAAATATCATCAAGGTCATCAAATACCCTGGGCACACAAGGGTATTAAACTTACAGACTAAATGAAAGCCGTCTCATACAGATTTGTACATGTGTAAATGTTTCGTTTCCATTTCATATCTTACGACGCGTTTTCTGTCAATACTGCAGCAATCACATGATCCCAATCACTTAGGCCAGTGTCGTACCTGCTGAAATTATATAATTGGTCTGGTTTATTAGTGAAAATTACAATGAAAAGAGATAGTTTAAAATGTTCATAAAACGAACTGGAGTTGTTTATCATTATTTTTGTTTACAAGTTATGAAGATCACAAATTGGATTAAGGTTTGTACCGATGTTAGTGTTTAACATATCTAAGTTTCAGTCCCCTATTGCAATAATAATTTGCAATTTTATGCATATCAGATCGAACGCAGTAGCCAGCTGTAAAAGATAGGTTTTTGACGTTGGAAGATTTATAAACCTCAACAATGAAACATTTGTTATTTCGAACTATACTATTAATCTTATATCATTTGTATACGGTACTCTGACTTTGGTGAAATAAATGTGTTAATATACTATTGATTCGGATTAAGCGAATCAGCGATTGCATTTGTGAAATGCGAAAATTACAACTTCAACGACCTTCACAGCGCACGCATTGAATACAGCATGTTGCATGGAAAAAGTATTTATGGAAGCTGGAGTCGGACCAAGGGGGGATATGTGAAAATTACCCGAAGGCACGTATGTGTAAAGACCACTGCTATTAAACAACCACTACACTGGAGCATTCTGTTTGCTTTGTGATGAGATTTCGACTGAAATGAGCAGCAGAAGTGCATAGGTCATCCATGTAACACGATATGAATCTCTTTTTTATTTACTTTACCTTCTTTCGCAACAGGCGACAGCGTACGAGCGGAAAGTCGTTGTCGTAGGACGTTATTAGCCTTTACCGTGATACATGGTTAATAAGATTCGATAGAATGTGATATGCAGTGAGGTTTATCTCTCAATTCAAGTCTCATATTTCAATAGCATTTTCAACTTTCATTTATACCTTATCGAATGTATTAGTCAAGTTTGTTGCAAAAGATTGGTTTGTGACATTTGAGATTTATCAACAGTACGACAAAGAAATCTCATACTTTACTTTCTTGAATGAAAACTACGATTTGGCTGACAAAAGGAAACACTCATAAAAAATAATTCACACGAGACGATAATTTACTTATTTATTCATTTACCAACTTGTACAGCCGACAGACATATGTTTTGGTGGTCATTAATTCAGCTCTGAATAACATATATAACTCAAATAAGTAGCCTACAGAAAATGTCGGATTTGTAAAGGTATTAGTCCAGAAAAAGGTTCAAGTACAGCTGATATACCTGTAACATATTTTGTGCTACCCAAATAGGGAATTCCTATTTCATCCATTCAATATCACCGATTTTAATTCGTTTGACCTGCTTAACACTTGCTGTGCTATTTAAACATAAGCATGATTACTACATTTATATCTATAGGTCTACCTTAACACAATATATGGGTTTAATTTAACACAAAGCGGAATTAGTAAACTATCATTAAAAAGCATTTACGTTTTTTGCATTACGAATTAAAAAATTAAGTTTTGAAAACGACGGTACGTATCATGTAACAAACATCGTAAGTCATAAACATTAAAACGGAGTTTTACTTGTGCATGAGTAGGTCCCAAGATTTCAAAGTTAATGAACAGTGAATGGCTCTGTATAATATTGGAACTCAAACGTTCTGTTCACCAAACATACCGTATTAGTAAATTAAAGGTCAAACGAGTTTTCACGTTACATGATCTTTATAGCTCTTACACACTGAACTTCTTGATCTTTTATTTTTAACACTTCATTTAAATTAAACCCTTTCTATCCAATGACATTCTAAAAGTATGAGACTGATTGTAATACAAGTACTGTCAAACTCGAATACGTATCTTAAAGATCACGAACGTAAATTATCATAACATTAAAACGTATTTCATAAATTAACTTCCCGAAGAGAACAAAACTCGCTGCGCATAAATACTTAAAAATAAAAAAATTTCATCATAATAGATAGATATATAGATATGTGGGAGCGTGGGTGATTGGATAGATAGATAGATAGATAGATAGATAGATAGATAGATAGATAGATAGATAGATAGATAGATACATAAGTGTATTTGAAATATATATTGGATACACTTCATTCGGAATCCCAACCTGACGATTTTTTTCTTGACTGTTTCGTGGGCACAATCAGGAAATTTTCCTGAATCAACATTAAATTGAATGCAAATGCAAATGAGTCTTTCGTGAATCTGGTTAAAAATGTATATGATGTGCAATGAAGACTATGTTGCATGTTTTGAAGAATGAAATCAATTATATCCCAATATATTTTACCCACATAAATTGTATTGATTTAAATCGAATGGTATTTTATCTTTCAAATTTAATGAAAACAATAGGCTTGGGACAAAAAGGCTGTAAAATTAAAATATGTTCACAAGTTGATGATTGCCCACAATTTACTTGTTGGTACATGGAATTATATACTCTAGTAGGTAGATACTAACATTTGGTAGAACACGGAAATACCGGAATGCGTAATTTAACACCGGAAGAGGCATTAATACGAGAACACGGGAATTAAAGACGTTCAGTGCTTTTTCTTTCTTCTTTTTTCCCCATGAAACAATGCCTCATTGTTAAGATTATAGCGGAAAAAAATGTCATTTTTAAAATTGCAACTCACAATATCATTCTTAGGCAAGTAAAAAATCTTTCTTCTGACTGTCTCAAAAGAATTATACGCCATAAAACTAATCACTCGAGAGATTAAAACAGGCTATGTATAGATTATCACTTTACGTTCTGACGACAAGTTTATTCCATCAAGGAGAAAGCAAATATCAATATTCTCTGTATAATTTAGGGAGAGACTGTACAACATCATTATAATGCACAATATATCAAATTTCTTGAATATTAGATTGCCTTCTACATAATTATATTCTTGTATAATGAATTTAATGTCTTATTTGAGTATCTGAGGTAAAAGTAATAAGCACTTCACATTTTCAATTGTTAATTGGTTTTCCTCATTAGATGAAATCGTAAGAGGCGTTTCCACTGCCGCTGGCCGTACCTGTCTTTTCTACGTACCTGTAATGACATAAATTACGGGCTGTTGTTAAGGTGCGGGAGTAAAAAATAGCAGTACTAAATAATCACGCGGTGTCAGCTTTATATAGAAAACATTCGAACACGTATATGTATACTTGTTAGCGCTAGTGTGGCGATAAAGAATGGTGTTCGAAGCGTATACAGTTACTACCACTGCTCGTTCATACAACCGACGCTATAGTTTGATGCAGTTTAAAATGTCGTTATCTTGAAAGCATTGAGGGATAAATATATGCGGTTTGGTTTGGTGGGATTTAATACCATTTTGCCGAAAATAATAGGCATACATGGAGGCTAGTTTGCTTGGTGGAGGAAGAACCATTGACCCACTGGAAGCTATTAGCAACCTTTCTCACATTACCGTTTGTCTAGCTGAGACTCGAACTTGTGTTGTCAGAGGTGAGAAGCGTGAGCGATCTGAAAAGGCGAGCACCTTAGAAGAATTGGAGACACGAAATATTTCCGAGAAAAATTGATCATACGAAGATGATGGTAGAAAATACTGTAAAGAGAGTTAACTAAATAATCGACAATTTTTTTTATTTTAACTCAAGGAGACAATTTATAAGACTAAATTATGTCCAATCTACTACGGGAACATATCGCTTTTCACCATGACAGATTCGTTCCGCCAACTCGTATTTTGTTAAAGAGACTCTGAGATACTGGTAAGATGTGAATTTTTAATATGAAATCATATTGTATCCATATTATCTCAATAGACAGCTTTCCATTTCAACATGGATGAGAGATTAAAAATTGATAATTTATACTCTCAATTTAATGATAATAAGTTGCTTTAACAAAGATGAACATGGTCTTGTTTCGTCACCCAAGCCAGGTCACACATTTCAGAAGGCTTCAAAGCATTCCACTCGGTGATGAAATACAACAACAGATTCAGGGAGAAATCATTGCAAAGAGATGTTGTGTACAATAGGATTCAGTAGAGGATGTTTCAAATCATACTACCGACACCCGTCAAAAGCATGAAATTAGACACCAGCATGTGCATTGGGTGAACGAAGACGTGAAGAATAAAAATCATGCATTAGAAGTAAGAAAGAAATCCAGGTAAAGATCATATTCTCTGGACAAGTCGGAAGTGGGGTGGGCCTAAACTGGTTCTAAAACACGGCCATATGTTCTGTGATCGTATCAGATTGATGTTAAAAACATGAAAATACCAAAGTGACCAAAATCCGCACTTTTGCTAGGTTGACTGTTTAAACTTAAAGCAGTTCTGCCACTTCCAAATCCCACTGCCATGTCAAAACTACCAGAAGAAAGTGAAAACTAACCTTTTTTCCATTGCATACGTTATGGAAGGACAACGACACAAAACCTGTGTGAAGAGAGCAGAGGAAATGCCTATTAACATCCCTTTGTTTCAAAACTTCGGATTAGATAGCTCTTTATGATACCATTTATGGTCATATGTACTTTTATAATAGAGTTCGGCCACGACATCTGCGAACTAAATATCAGTCTAACCCTATATTGTGAAATGTAGAAAAATATTTGCGAATTTATGTTTTCAATTCCGAATTTTTCTCATGTGTAAAGTATATCCTTATGTTATCACATGTGAAAATACACGATTTTAGCTGAAGAAGTTTTGACTCGACGTTGTTCATGTATCTATGAAGTTATTTGCCTCTGCTTACCTAACTATACAATGCTGGGTCAGACTTGTTTCGCGCACAGATGCAGTCAAATAGTTTTCAAAATGTCAAAAATATAATTTACTGCAGCATGGCTATGTCATCCCCATGCTATGGCTTTTATAAGATAATAGTGTTTATACGATTCGCCTATGAATGGTATTGAAAAGGGAAGGGATGAATTTACGAAAAAGGTGTGGGGGTGTTGTGCTGATAAGCGAGTTTAATCTTCTAAGCTTCGATTCAGGAAAAAGTTTGAAACTTCCAAAAGAACAGTTTTCGTTTCCTGCGTTAGTATTGCAGGTAGGGGGCTGGTGTGACTGGATGTGTTGATGTGTGGGCAAAATATAAAAATGTGCTGATATTTTGTACGGTTTCCATCTCTTGTTTAGATTTCCTTCAGTAAGTTACCATATCCCGTTAAATCAATAAGCAAATAATAAATATCTAAAAATGGTCCATGAAACTAAAAGTACATTTTACCAACAATAAGTTCTCTCTCTCTCTCTCTCTCTCTCTCTCTCTCTCTCTCTCTCTCTCTCTTCTCTTATACATAACGTCTTTGCCCGCTTATAATTCAGACGTCGCATAATGCACGGACAGATCATTGTTGATGTTGTTTGTTCTACTGATTGCTTCTAACAATCTGCATTGGTCCAGATTTGCGGGCGTATTTTTTATGTAACTTGAATGCAGGTGGTTGCCTCTTACAAGCCAATACAGACGGCAATTTTAAAGCTTGCAAAATAACTCGGCGAAAAGGGAACATAAATGAGATCTCATCTGGTAAAATTCTTTTTTTCTCTCCGACACACACAAAATGATAAACCCTTGCGCATTAGTTTTCCAAAAGCCGGTAACTTAGTTCCTTTTTCTCTTGCAAAAATCAGTAGAAGAATCTGTAAAATATTAAAAGAGTAAAAATACTTCTTGTGTTAAACTATTTTATATTGGTCTTTTTATTAACCGCATAACATATTCTACCATCAGGACTTCCATTTGCAATAAGAATTCAATTAAGCACTAGTAACAATTCTAGTACTAACATTACGCAATTTTCTTATTCTTCTTCTTCTACGTCTTTCTAAATTTCGTCCTTTCGATATGTTTTCTTTCTTTCTGTCGCACCATAGGCGGGCAGGTGATACTGCAAACAATTAGTTTCAATTGCCAACAATCCATAAAACGAAGCTGACTCTCTCTCTCTCTCTCTCTCTCTCTCTCGCGGTAGCTGTGCAACGCAAGTATGAAGGAGTGTCCTGACATAGCAATGCAGTAATAGTGAAGATTTGTATTGAAAGTCAACAGAGTGAATTTAAATCTAAAGTAAACATATCAAGCTTAACGTGTTAGAAACACTTGTAAGACCTTCTAAAGGCATACAGTGCCACGTCTATTCTTGACAGCCATTTATGCACTAATTAACCTACAAGTTTAATATAAATTATGTAGTTTGTCTTTAACGAGTATACTTTGCTATCACCACATTATGTCAAATGATGAAGAATATGTCGACAAATGAACTTACCGTATCAGCACTTAAACAAATAACAATCGTTTGATATCAAAAGGTCTAAACATGAAGCAAATAGTTTGTGCAGCTGCTATCAGCTATCAACAAGGGCCATTCAACTTGACAAGAATTTCCATCGCCAGGGAAAAGAACATGGTAGTTTCGATCTGAGATAATTATGAATGTTACAGGGTCGGAGGGCTTAATTTCAACATCTCGGCCGTTATTTGATCAAGAACATTTAATTTGTCAAGTACAGTACCTCAAAAGGAAGCCACAACAACTGGCAAGCACACATTTACAAAATAGGAAATGCATATTCGTTAGACGCCATGTAAAACATTCTAAATTCGCTATATTTATAAACATAAGTTTGAAGTAGTCAAAATACTATTAAAATAGGTACATACTGTGAGATGTGGTATATTGTATAAAGTAAGACAAAGTATACTGTATATTGCAAAATATCTGTTGTTTATATCTATATTTTTTGTAACTCCTTGCAAACGATTTTATGTAATTTTTATAATTTTTATTCTTGCCTGTAAAGTTTACGAATATCTTTGTTAAATTTTGCCTCCGTGACCTGAGTCATTTAAAAGCGTAAAATTTACATAGGATCAATAAATATATGTTTTCAAGCACTGAAGAGAGTCTTAGTGACAACTTTGGATTATATTTTAATTGGCTGATGCGGTTTAGCCGATTCTAGAAGAAATCAGTGACTTCCCATTGGATGGGCGAGGTTAAATGCACAGCCGAATTGAGAATTTAAGAACTTTAGTTGAGGTATACGGGGATATACAGTCGCATTAGTATGTTTATTTAAGGAAAGAACTAAGCAATCAGATTTTTTCCGATTTTGGAATCAATCTCATTTATTGATGTTCCCTTGTAGGTCTGCGGACGTGTTTTATGCTGTACTTAGATATTGTTCGAGAGGATAACATTGGTTCGGACTGTTCAGTGGAAACATAATGTGCCCGTTATTTGGACTATAATATTATTCTGGAACTGTTGTGAATATAATCAGTGGGGTTCTTGAGGACGCCCTCTTGACAATGTCACGGTTAATGGCGTACCAGTACATTTTTGGTTTTGAAATGTATACAGAGCTTTTCGTTCATTTAGGATTTTCATAGAATTTTATCAGGATTATTATGAATTCACTTAATAGTGTCGAAAGTTCCTGTAACAATTTCATTTATAATTTTGATAAATCAATTATTTGTTAACTTTTACAAAACATAATGGTTTTCTTCTTTCTGTTACTTAGTTTATGAACAACGAGTCCTAACACTGTATACTGTATATTGTAAGATATTGTATACTGTAAACTGTAAGACATTGTATACCATATATTGTAAGACATTATATACCGTTTATTTTAACACATTGTATACTCAAAGATATTGCATACTACAAGACACTGTGTAAAGTATACTGTATGACATAGGAAACTGCGTAATGTTAGACATCAGGTAGGGTCTTGATTATCAGAACTTTGACCATGTGTATCATTGGTTTATGCATATACTGTACAAATTAAATGTATTACTTCACAGACAATCCAATTTCTCAACTTTCCAAACTATTTTACATAAGATGAATTCTAATTATGGATGTTTAATCGAAATAGCTGCTAACCTTTCTCAATTTTGAAGAGCATTTTTTTTACAAAACGATAACACAAGGTCTTAAACTGTTCAATGTGTAACATTAGTTTAAAAGATATACAGACTGTGTACTCATGTTAGGGCACCGGGGATGAATGTACTTTCCTCTCTGTTATAAATCTTTTAAATCTAACCAACGTTAACACCAGGAATGGTTTTATATTCATAGCGCAATATATATTATTCCCAGCTAGGTAGGTGTTAGGGGTTGATTTGTTTTATGCAATTTTAACATTACCCGTAAACTATGGGACTAACATGTCTGAAAGCATTTGTGTGTATTTACTGATTCAACCAATCACAACACATGGCAAGTAAATCCCTGAGCATGCCTTGAATAAATACAGACGTGGCCCATGTGCTAGAAAAGTCTAAATCGGATGTACAAATTTTGCACCTTTGTTTATTCTTACCCTAGGGACTTAACCTTTGGGGCACATATTTTGAGACTGCGTAGTATAAAATATTTCATTTTCGAACAGTGCAGTACCTTAAACGTATCAAACATTTCTTACCTGCATCTACTTTTTTAAAAAAAAAAGGAATATATAAAACAAAGTTAGCTTCTCTCGGGGCAAATTGGATATTTTAACAATTGTTTCATTTTGTTTCCGATGAAAGTAAACTACCAGGTTTTCATTCCTCGAAATTAGTGTAATTACCCTGTATCACGGCCATGTAGCCTCTGTCTGTGTGGGTTCCAGTCTCGGGTTCCGATAATGTGCGCGTGTTAGAAAGCTTGCCAGTAGCTCCCCGTGGGTCGTTGGTTCTTTCCCGGTTTTTATCCGGGTTCTCCCGCCACCCGTTATACTAGCCGTCATCTATAGCATAACGTGGGCTGAAAAATGGCGTTAACTCCAAAACAACAACAAAACAACAAAAGCAACAAACATACCCTTTTGACACGAGACAAACATACTTTCTTGCTTTAATGAAACGAAATTAAATGGAACTTTTTTGTTTTAGAAAAAGAAAGCATGTTATGTTTCACTGCAAAACTTAAAAACGAATATCTCCTTTATGCAATATATACAGAACTGTTAAGAATGAATACACGTGTCGTGGCTAAGTTTACCGATCTTCTAAGAGCTCACAGATCTGCACTGGGTACTTTCTTGTGTCCATTTGCAGTAGATAAACCAATATTATCACTGTAATGTAAAGCTGATGCAGTAACTATTTATGAAATGCAACCAGTTTCGGTTTTCGCTCTGTATTACCTATTCTGTACTGTTACGCTTATTGGGACAGCTGCTGTAACAGTAGAATCGGTACTAAAAAAGTTAAAAGATTAAATGCGACCAGGGCAGTGAGTCAATTTATCAAATATCCAGTATCTTTAACAAACATTATCTTTATACTATCAAACAGAATGAAAAATAGTTAGCATTGTAAATATTTGCGACGATAGTGTGAGGATCACCGTGATTCCTGACGAGGTGGTACGATAATATGAGGATCACCATGGTTCGGACGATACGGGACGATAGTGTGAGGATCATCTTGATAGCCGATGATACGGTTTGCATGATTTGATTCAATACAGTTATTGCTGATTTTAGTTCCGAGATGTGTTTGGCCATGTTTGATAGGTGCTATAATTACGGGCAACATTTTTATCACTCAGTGAAATGAAGAACGGTGACCGAAGCGCACGCAGTGCAGTCAGTGTTCAAAAGGCAACCAAAAATGTTATCCTAAAACTAGCCTATTAATGTTGAGCGCCTAGCGCTAGTTCCCTCGACCTATAACACCCGAAGAGGACGCTCTAACCACTTAGCCACCGGAGCGTCACGATACCAAAGAAAAACTCCCGAAACAGGTACGGACATCAAACGAATATATGCGGTAGGTTAATCTTGAGACGAGATTGGATAATGTATTTGAAAAAATGGCAAACAGACATGTCATATATTTCAACGCTCTGGTGATAGACTATGCTCAGAGAAACAATGTTAGCTGAGTTAAATCCTCACCGGATGAAACTTTTTGTTATTGCTGTTCACTACTCATTTAAGGTAGAACGATGTTTTGAATGTTGTTCTATACTCATTCAAGGTAGAAGAATGTTTTGGATGAAAATGGTAAAACGTAAGAATTCACGTTCAATCGACCTGAAATTTTAATTTCATTATTTGCCCCATGCAGAGCCGATCCCTTGTTGATCTGCAAGGGAAATCATTACTAATCGCACACGAAGTGGACAATTGTTAATACTCATTGTTTTAAAGATGCAAATAACCGTTTTATCAATTAGAACTTAATCGAATCAACAAATATGGAGTTATATGTGTATACTCATACTCTGCTTTATCAGACCATACCAGCGTTTTCATCCATGTTTACCTGCATTATGTAATACTGTAAAATCAGTTACTCCACGCAGAAGTTGATGGCTATTGGTCATATATAAAGAGATAAGGAGGTGCTAAATAAGCTTGATTAACGTGATAAAACTGTTAACCGGAAATCATAATTATCCGTTAAATATCGAGTAATTGTACAATGCAATTTGTTTGGTGTGATTTATTTTAACGTAGATCATGCAATGTTTGGTAATATTGATCAGTTTCTAGAACGTAAGCACATTAGCTTAGACTTTGCTAGACTGTATCATAGACATTTTAACACTGTCTGGGAATATTTGCAGGCAGATGCTGATGCCAAATACATTGAGAAAAATGTAAAATTAAATGAAACTTTTAATGGATCTTTCCATGCATGCTTCTTATGTTATTGTATCTAACAAAGAAGCCTTGCTAGCTACCATACTTGCTGTTCCATCTTGTCTGTCTTGACTTTTTATTATACATGCCTTTAATGAAAAGACCAAAACCGTTTAGTGTGCGTTAATTTTCTTCTCTTGTGCTAAGGAGGCTCAGTTTATAGTATACGTATATATCTTATTATATTCTCCAACTATTTATCTCTGTGATCTCTCACTTTAAAAGTTAAATCTGGCTAGAATCATTTTGGCTTATTTGAGGGTGCACAGCATTAATGTAATTTCATAAATCTTAGAATGGTTTAATTGTTAAAATGTGATGAAAGAGAAACATATAGGTGGTAAGATATATCAGTATCTTATGAATTAAACACCACAACGCCGTTGTTTCCAGAATCAACAATGTCGAACACGATTTAAAGGTAGACTCATTAATGGCATGTAAAGGTTGAGATTCAAGAATTACATTCTCTCAGTTTCATATCTTTAAATCTGTCAAACGTTATTCAACTGTCAAACATGATTTACCCGATGGTTCCCAGAGATAAAAAGTATACATTAGTTGACACCACACATATAGAATGTTTTCAAATTGAAAATTAGTGCTGTCATTGGAAATCGATTTTAATTACTCTCAAGGTAGCGAGCGGAGATACTTTTGAATGTTCTGAAATAAATGCTGTGAACATAGCACGACCATTATTATTTTGAAATCGATCCTTTTCATCTATGTTCCCATACCGTGATAATAATTTCGTCTTCTCTTTTGATCATTTTGCTTCTTTAAAATGAAATATCTCGTAATGTACCAGCATTTTTATGCCCATTACCTGTGATAACCGAAGTTAATGTAACATAATTTGTATATGCATTACCTGCGATAACTATCTCATAGATCTGAGCTGGGACTGGAATTGGAAAATGGCACAGAAATTACAATTCAATTTAATAAATCTAGAGCACGTCTCCGTTTATACCACACTAAGAAGATTCCTTCATTCCATTCAAAATCGCCACGATTGCGTAACGAAGTTGCTGACATTCTGGTCATTGTCACAAAGGACTGTATCAAAGATACATACAGCACCATTCCCAGCAGACTCATAGACATTATTAGGTCCAGTGACCATAGGTTAAGCATATATAACATTCTTGTTCTTTTGAGATCTCTTCGGCTGATTAATCTTATACTATGCACTGTTAATTACACATAACGTTAGGTTCTTAATTCTAAACAATTTTTATGTTGCCGTTTCTTTGTTGTCGACCCTTTCGTTTCTTTCTAGAAGTTGAACTACTACGGTAAGTTTGCTCACAATTACTGCCATAAAACAGTAAAAGGGTTTATTGTGTTCGATATATATATATATATATATATATATATATATATATATATATATATATATATATATATATATATATATATATATATATATAATCGTTACTCTGATCCAAACCCTTAAAATTCCCCAAAATTAATCTGATAGGAGAAGCATAATTTTATTCGTATGATTCTACTGCGAAAAGGACTGCTTTTACACATATAGAGAAATCGACTATTTCAAAGAAATTACACTCAACCTTGTGCCAATATCTGATGGGAAATGTTGTTAGTGCTACACATTCATTTGAAGCCATGGTTGCTTGAGTTAGACCCACTATTTACTTGTTGTATTTGCTACATCACTGAGATTGCAGAAAATCTAAAGGACAAAACTAGGTAGAAATTCATTATTAAGATATGAGTGGTTGACAGACTGAGGTAGCAACCAAGAACAGTGCTTGAAAGGTGAAGCTTTACGCCTGATTTGCCAATCATAATCACGGATAGCTGATAGAGGGCGCCTAATTAGCCTGCAATTCTGTGAACCAGGAAATCAGCCAATGTGTGCCAGCATATCCACGTTTTGTTAGATACAGGTAGATAAGTAATTCCCCAAGTTGGTCAATCACAGGGCGGTTGAAAGGCGTGTCACCTATCCGTTGTAGCCCAACCAGCTGGTATTGAAGTTCAATCTCGTAAAGTGAAACTGTTGGTTGGATAGTTTAAGGATAAAACCTTTAAACCAGCAGTCTATTTCAAAAGCTTTGTGAATCGATGCACTTTGGATATCTGCATGAGTGTCAAAAATGCATTGATGAAGCAGAACCTCTGCAGACAAAAGAAGCGTGTATAAACATATTCATTGCAATTAAGAGAACATTTTCACATAAATATAACAGTACAAAAGCGTCATTCTTATTAAATATTATGTTGGTAATATACTAAATTAATTTAAATATCTTCACAATTTCTGTGGTACTGTGTCAACCAAAGAACTTTTCTTTAGGTAAAAGAAAGCTACACTTTTCCACTGATGACACGCAAAAAATTCCTTTCACGCCATACTATCAGCTTAGTTGAGAAATATATAATTATTGATCTTATTGCAAATGTAATTTACATTGTAGTATATTATATGTAAGGGCGTTTAACATCAGCTAACGTGAATGGCTGCCTCAAATCAGATTCAAATTATCAATTTTTTCTATCGGTTTTTTTAACGTAATGTAACGGTGAAACAATGTACACACAGAAATGAACATGAAAAAGGCAGATGAAGCAAAAAGTAAAATGATTATCCAAAATAACTGTTGAACATTCATATTGATTTGTAGTGAGATATCATTTTTCTATTTGTTCAGACAGATATATAGAACCATTCACGTATTAGTTTTGTTTTTAATTTTCAAATTTCTTTAATTGATACGAAATAAAAGAGAGAAATTGAGAGCTAGATTCAATATGACATTATGTGGCGAGATCTTTTTCAAAGTGTTATTCATCTATTGTCATAAGCGATTAAATACATTAAAACGAGAGAGGACGATTTTTAAGAAAAATTGTGCAGAAGAGTAACTAGGTGTGGTGCATATATGGATAAATACATCGTACAAATTAAAACAAACAAATATTTACGATTAAATAAGGTCATATACCTACATAATACATTTTGTGTTAAAACCTGCTAAATAGCATTTTCAGAATGTATCGAATTCTTTTTATTATAAATTTACCGACGTGAACGGCAACAAATTAGTTCTAGCTTATTAATCAATTGCTTTCATGTGATATGGTGCTATCGCCGTACTATGTTCATTTATTAAAATTAGTGAGTTGGTTTGCGATAAAGACTTCTCGGCTGTTTTATCTATGCTAATTAATCTCAAAATTTAACACAAACAGTTCACCAAGGATTTTCTTCTTGTACGTAACAATATTATCATATCAGATGCACTTTTTAAAGCTGCATTCTCCTGATGATTCGGCCAGATGCGTGCCAGAACTTAAAGGTTTTACCTGTCACATCTCGTCTAATACATTTACTACAGCAATCGCCCAAAATCAATTAGAATTTAACACAATGTGCCATGATTTATGGACTTGACATATTTGTTATTTACTGTTTATTGTTTATGTACGTATGTACGCGAATATAATGTTAATAGAATACTTATGATGGACCCACAATGTTACTGACGTGAAAAAATAATCGAAGCTGAGCAATAGCATCGAGATGAAATTACTATGATAACTGTGTTGATCGTGAAATACAAGCACACGTATCTGGTTGTATATGCTATTTGCGGTCTTGCTGCGGCAACAACATTTGGTCTTGGTGTGACTGGAGTAGCATCCACGACAACCTTCATAGGTGAACCATTCGGAATTATTGTCGGGGCTATATTGATAGTAACCGAGGTCTCTGGTGGTCCTAGCTAATTAATTTCAATACTTTTACATTTACTTATACGGGCTTACTCAGAACTGCTTGCAGTAAAACAAAGTAGTCTAAACATACTTAGTAAAGTGCATTAGGTGGTTATCGACGATCAAATAGTTAGCATGACTGAATTTGACACTACTGGTGAAAATGGAAACTCACCGACAAAAGCTAGAGCAAATAATGAAACGAGTAGCGGATTTACAGACAACAAAAGTTGCGTAAAACAATCTCCACTTTCTTGGATTATTAATAATCCACTGGTTGCATAAAATATGTGGCATTTTTGCCAAAATGGGCATAATTCGTGGGGGATAGCGATTGTACCCCCAAAGGGGCAAAAACGTCATATTGAAACTACTAAAATTTTATGCTTGAGTTGTTAATAATAAAATAAACTATATACGTTAACAAAGACAATACAAGATAAACGGCGGAACAAAAAGAAAACATAAAACAATAACAGTAATAGCAGAGTCAAATAAGATAATCGAAATCCATTGAAAAGGTAGAGTACCAAAATATTAAACAAACACTCTTGATTATAAATGCATATATCGAAGGTATTTGTGGAGCCTGTTATAAAAGACAGGTTTGTGACAATTGGGGTTTATAAACGGTACGATAAGAAATCTCAAAATAACGCTTTCTTGTCTGAAAACAAAGTTTTGACTGTAAAAGGCAGGACATGAACGTTTGGATAAAAATAAACGACAGGAGACGATAATTTACTTATTTGTTTATTTACCAGCTAGTGCAGAGGCGTACACATCAATGGCCATTAGTTATACTGAGAACTACATATATAAATTAAATAATTGCCCAAATGTCGGATTTGTGAAGGAATTATTCCAGGAAAAAAGGCTCCACTATAGCTAATTTATTTGCTACGTATGTTTGCTATGGAAGTAGGGAATTCTGAGTTTATCCATTTCAGTATCCGATTTTAATTCGTGTGACCTGTTTAATATTTGCGGTCTTATTTAAATATAAGATTGACTTCTATATCTATATACATGGGTCTAATTTAACACAAAACAGGATCAGTAATACTACCATTCGAAACCATTTATAAAGATTTGAATTACTAAGAAACACACTGTGTTGAAAACGAAGGCATGTGTTATGTGACAAACAACTTAAATGTAAAACATTCAAACGGCTTATTACGTCTGCAAGAATAGCTCTCAATCTTTCAAAGCTAAATAGTACTCGAACTCACAGGTTTTATTCCACAAAACACAGTTGTTAGTAAATTAAAGGTTTTGAATTATATATGAAAGGTCAAACGAGTTTTCACGTTATATGATCTCTTAATCTCTGAAGCATGGAACACTTTGACCATGTATTTTAACATTTTTATTCAAGTAGTCCTTTCCTACCTAATGTGTTTATAGATAGATAGATAGAGAGAGAGAGAGAGAGAGAGAGAGAGAGAGAGAGATACTTGTACGTGAAAGATATATTGAACACACTTAACCCTATGCATCGACAGAAGCCCAACTTTACGATCTTTAATTTGAATAGTTGCTTGACACAAAGCAGAAATGTACCTGAAGGAAAATTAAATTAAATGCCAATGCAAATGAGTATTTCCAACGTCTGTGTAAAAATTTAACTGATGTCCAATGAATATCATGTTTAAATGTTTTGATGTATATTATCAATTATAGCATACTATGTTTTACTGATATAAATCATACTGATAGAAATGAAATGATTTTGTTTCTTTAAAGTAAATAAAAATGAACCGCTCATGACAGAATGGCTGTAAAGCAAACGTGGAAAAATATTAATATATTCCAAGTGTTAATGTTTGGCGCATACAATTAAATACTAATACTGATATTCTTGATGCTTTTTGTTTTTAACGTTTGGTATGGGGTAGAAAGAAACATAAGGGTGTGAGAATACTTGGTTACGTAGATCGTAACATTTGGTAGAACACGGGAATTAAAAACGTACAGTGTTTTTCTTTCTTCCTTTTGATGTCATAAATAACGATATCATATAGTTGAGATGTTACTGGAGTGATGTCATCTCTAACGGTGCTACTGACAATATTATTCTGAGGAAAATCAAAATATCTTTCTTGTGACTACTGCAAGAAAACAACACGCCATATAACAAATCCCTTGAGGGACATAATTAGGTTTGTACAGTTTATCACTTCATGTCCTGAAACGTTTCCAAGCGAAAAAACATTGTTCCATCAAGAAGTAAACAAATATTGAATTCATTACTTCGTGTAATTTAGGAGGAGGCTGTAAAATAAAACCATTATCATGCACAGTTTATCAAATTTCCTGAATGTTTGGTTTTCCTTCTACATAATTATATTGGTGTATATATAATGAATTTAACGTGTAATTGGAGTGTCTGAGAGGTAAACATTGCGCACTCGATATTCTCCATTCGTAATTGCATTTTCTGAGTAGATGAAATCGTTAGAGGCATTTCAACTGCCCCGGCTGTGTCTGTCTTTTCTACTTGCCTGTCTTGATATAAATTACGGGTTCTTGTCAGGGTGCGGGAGTCAAATAGAGTAGTACTAAATAACCAGTAGGTGTTAACTTTATATTGAAAACATTCGAACCTGTATATGTCTACCTGTTAGCACTACTGTGCCAACAAAAACATACAAGACTGATGTTCAAAGTTCATACAAGTACTAACACTGCTCGTCCATACAACCGACGATATAGTTTGATACAGATTAAAATGTCTTTGTGTTGAAAGCATTGAGGAATAAAATATCTGCGGCTAAGTGGGGTGGGATTTAACACCATTTTGCAGAACATAATAGGCATAAATGGATGGTGTTTTGTTTTGTGTGGTTTAACGCCATTGTTCAGCACACGATGGGCTATACATGGCGGCCAGTATTAATTGTGGAGGAAGAACTCGGGGAAAAAACCCTGAAAGAACCACCGACCCACGAGAAGCTCCTGGCAAGCTTTCTCACATACCCACATTAGCCGAATCCGAGACTCGAACCCACGCAGACAGAGGTGAGATGGCAAAGATCCGTAACAGAGAGCGCTTTAGACTACTCGGCCACTCGGGGCGCCGGCATACATGGACGCTTATTTATTAAATGGCAGAACATACACGAATACATACCTGAGCTATTGTTTTGTTTTGTTTTGTTTATGTGGGTTTAGTTTGGTTTGGTTTTATGTGGTTTAACACCATTTTTCAGCAATTTAACAGAAGGAGGCAATTTATAAGACTGTAAAAAAGTTGCAATCTACAACGGAAACCTACCATTCTTCACCACAACCGATTCGTTATTATAACTCAGAATTTTAAAAAGATGCTCCGAGATACTGGTAATATTCAGTCATATTGAATCCATGTTTTCGCAATATGTAGCTTTCCATTTCAACATAGCTGAGAGACTACAAACTCTTAATTTGTACTCTAAGTCAATGAAAACAACGTGCTGTAGCAAAGATGAACATGGTCTGGATTCGTCGCCCAGACCTGACCACGCATTTCAGAACTCTTGGAAGCATACCACTCATTGATGAAGAAAATAATAGAAATTAGATTCAAGGAGTAATTAATTCAAATAGAAATTATGGCAAGAGAATTCAATAAGGGGTACCTCAAATAATACTACTCACACCGGTTAAACTATATCCTTTGACAGTATACACGAAAATGTTCATTTTGTGGACGCGGACGTAGAAAAGAACTCAGTATTATAAATAAGTAAGGAATTCAGGGAAAGATCCCATTCCCTTTATAAATATGTGGGCTAAGACCGATTCTAAAACAGAGGAACATATGTGCTGTGATCGTATCAGACAGATGCTAAAAACATGGAGATACTAAAGTGAGCAAAATCCGAACTTTTGCTATGTTTACTGCAGTTGTTATTCTAGATTATGTATCTTGCCTTTATGTTTTCTTATAAAGTATCGCCATCACGTCAGAATCTCATTGCTATATCAAAATTACCAGGAACAGGTGAAAACTAACCTTCATTTGTGTACTGAATATATTATAGAGGCTCAAAACCATAACACGTGTGTGAAGAGAGCAGTGGTGAATACCTACTGAAAACTCTCTTTTGAAAATTGCGATTAGAGGCCTCTTTATTATACCGTATGTGGTTAAAATAGTTTGATGCTAATGTTAGGCTACGATATTGCGATTTTAGTATCGGCCTAACATAGACTATGAAATATAGAAAATTATTCGCGAAATTATCTTCATATTTGTTGTTCCTATATTATCACATGCGAAATATATATCCTTATATTTTCACATTTAAAAATACAATATTTGTTCACGTCTAAGGGAAGTTCTTTCTCTTTATCACATTAACGACAATGATAAGACCGCTGATATACATTGCTAAATCGGACTTGCTTTTAGTCAGATAGGGTAAACTAGTTTACAAGATGCCTAAATTATTTTTACTTCAACATATTAGGTCATCAGAAACTGATTACTGCAATATATTATGTCATCAGAAACTGGATGCTGCAAGATATTAGCAACATATTAGGTCATCTGAAACTGGATACTGCAACATATTAGGTCATGAGAAACTGGATACTGCAACATATTAGGTCATCAGAAAATGGATACTGCAACATATTAGGTCATAAGAAACTGGATACTGCAACATATTAGGTCATCATAAACTGGTTACTGCAACATATTAGCAACATATTAGGTCATCAAACACTGGATACTGCAACATATTAGCAACATATTAGGTCATCAGAAACTGGATACTGCAACATATTAGCAACATATTAGGTCATCAGAAACTGGATACGCCGCCTTAGAACAAAGGAAAACGGTGCAGAAGTTGTAACAAACGGGACCCTTTTGCAATTGTATATCGCTCAAGAAAAGTTCATGAGGTCACATCCAATGAAACAGCTGCTACAGATTATGCAGAACACTAAGGATCATTCTTCCTAGGCTCAGTAACTGTGTGAGCCGACGACAATCAGACATGGCGTATGATCTTGAACATTCGTAGAGCCGCAGTTTACTGCACGATATACACTGGAGTAGTATTGTCCGTAGCAACCGACAAAACCAAAGCTGAGACAGTCAAAATCAACGTTGTGCAGCGCAGGAGGGATTCTGGATTTAAGACGCGAGATAAAGCACATACTAATTTAATGCTTAATCGTTTTATATTTTTTAATTTAGAGGAATTGACACGTTTGATTTTTATTTGCTATCTAGGCAGAAGCAAAATGTGATGTTCGTATAATTTCAAAAGAGGGGAGATGCATGGAATAGTAGTTTTACGTGCAAGTTCTAGTTAATAACTGCTCTCCATAGTAAGTGCAATGTTAGATAGGAACTGCTCCCAAGACAGTTGTCGGCGCGATCCATCATGGAAGCTAGGTGATATGAACTCGGAACGTGTGTGAATAAATACTGTTAGTTTAACAACTTGAGGCTCCTTCGTTTTCATGACAGAAACTAACACAAGTATGAAAGATTGCCAATTCATACCAGTGCAGTAATAAAGATATAAGCGTTGTATTGAAAGTGAAGAGTTAGGTTTCAAATCTAAACTAATTATATAAAGCCTAAAGTACGTAAAACACTTGAAGGTCGTATTTCAGTCATACAGTGCCTAATTTGTACCTAATCGACATCTATGCACTAATTAACGCAAAAGTGTTATATAACTTATGTAGTTTGTCTTTTACGAGTATACTTGCTATCACCACATTATGTCAGATGATGGAGAATATGTCGACAAATGAACCTACCATATCATCATTTAAATAAACAACCATCGTTTGAAATTATAAGGCTTAAGTACAAACCAAATAAATGCTATCAACTATTAACAAAGGTCATTTAACTTGACAAGAATTCCCATCACCAGGCAAAACATCACGGTAATATTTAGCTGAGAGAATTATCAATGCTAGAGGATCACGTAGCTTTCAATTTTTTAGCCAGTAATTGATCAAGAACATTGCGTGTATCAATTCCAGTATTTTGGAACGTAAGGTGCACCTACTGGCGAGTATACGTTTACAAAACAGACGATGTTTATTCTATAGAAGCCATATGAAACTATCGAAATTAGTTATATTTGTAAGCCTAATATCTTTCAATAGTTACATACTGTGAGTCATTGTATAAAGACATTCTATACTGTATACTGAAAGACATGTGGTACAATTTTGATTATCAGAACTTTGACCATGTATATCTTTGGTTTCTACATGAACTGTACAAATAAACTGTACTGACAGACAATCCTATTTCTCAACTTTCTAAACTAATTAACATATGATAAATTCCAATTATAGACGTTTAATCGGAATACATACTAATTTTCCTCAGTTTTTAAGAGCGTCATTTTAAAAGACTATAACGGACAGTCATACACTGATCAGTGCGTAACATTAATTAGTATGAAAAATGTACAGAATGTGTGCTCAGTTTAGGGTTCTGGAGAAGAATGTAATATTCACTCTATGGCAAACCTGATAAATGTAACTACCATTTACATCTGGAATGGTTTTATTTTCATAATGTAATCTATATCATTCCCAGCTGAGTCGATGATAGGAGTAGATTTGTTTGATCTAATTTTAACATTACTAGTGAAGTATGGTACTAATATGTCTGAAAAGTGTAGTGTTTGATTACTGAATCAACCAATCGACACACGTTGAAAGAAAATCTCTGGCTATGCTTAACACAAATACAGGTGTGGCTCATGAGCTAGCAAAGACGAAATCGGATGTACAAGTTAGTTTCGGCCCTTGGTATATTCCTACCCTATGAACTTGACATTTGGGTCACACATTTTAAGACTGCGTAGGATAAAATAGGAAAGCGAAAAGAAATATGTTTGAAAACCTTCAGTTTCTGAATTGATTTGAAATTGGCGCACAAATCAGACATTCTGGATATATTTTATTTTCAGACAGTGCAATACTTCTAACTTATTTGACATATCTAACCTTTATCTCTATTTAAATATCTAAAACAAGCTTAGCTTCTTTCCCGACTAATTTGATATTTTAACAATTGCTTCATTTTGTTTCAGATGGAGGTAAACTACCTGGCTTTCTTTACCTCGAATTTTTATAAAGAATATTTTACCATGTATCACTGCAATTTTACCTCTGACAGCTTGGTTTAGAGTCTCTGGCTCAGCCAATGTGGGCATATGAGAAAGCTTGCCTATAGTTTTCCGTGGGTAGTTGGTTCCTTCGACGGTTGTACTGGCCCTCATATGTAGCACAACTTGCGCTGAAAAATGGCGTTAAACTCTGAACAACGACAACGTTACCATTTCTGACACGCAACAAGTATGTTATCTTGTTTCAATAAAACTGAATTAAATGGTCACTGCAGAGCAATGTTTGATGTTCTGTGTTTTAAAAAGAAGGTATGGTAAGTTTCATTTCAAAGCTTAAAAAATATTTTCTTGAGGCAATTTGTATAGAACTGTAAAGAATACAAACATGTGTCTGAGCTAAACTGACCGACCTTCTTAGAGCTCACGGATATCAACTGAGTACTTTGTACCGCCTGTTTGCAGTAAAGCAACCAATATCATCACTGAAATGTAAATCTGCTTCATTTATGAAACACAACTAATTTCGGTCGATCACATCGTATGATGTATTATATGCTAATACGCTTACTGGAACAAATGATCAGTGGAGTCGGTGCTAACACTAGGTACATAGTGCTAGTATTATCAGATAATTAGGTGGTCGAAGCGCACACACTGCCATCAATATTCAAAAGGTAACCAAAAATGTATATCTTGTTGCACTTATCTATTAAAGTGGAGACAAATAAACGTTTTGATTTTCTAATAAAGGGGATCGAATAGTGAGAGGTCTTATGTGTCCGATTTGATGGATTTCGTTCGATGTATTTAATGGGTCCAATCAGTTATGAACGAAATAAAAATAGATTTGAGAAGCATGTCCTAGGTGGCAGACCTAAGAAACACCTAAAAACAATACATAGGGAATTTAATCGAAGATGAAATAAGCATTCATTCCACTAGTGAATAAAGTAACATTTATGAAAACTTAAAATATGTGTTATGGTATATGATGGTTAGACGAAATCTCGAACATATCTCTCACTTCCAAAGAAAACGATAACTGAGTAAACAGAATTGGACTATTTCATTAGTAATTCATGGAAAACGATCTTTGTTCTTATACACCGAGTTAAATGCTCTATAATCGCAACGGACATCTGACCGCAATTTATGTCACTTTTTTATCCTTATTTTTTCAATTATAACTGCCTACATGAATATGGGACTTTAATCTGCTGTTAAAATCATAGGTTTATTCTTCTTATCGCAAACTGATGATGTGGTATATGTTTTAAAACAACTTAGTATATATCTAGTACGTTACTACATTATTTTATCTTACTTTTTTATACTCATTCATCAGTAAGCATATCGTCAGGGAAAAGTATTGACCCCATTTCCACTCAGTTCCAAAAAGTATCATCCAAGTCACCCACTGTCATGAGACCTGAAGCTTGGTATATAACATGTGCTCTTTGACTAAACTAGAGTATTGACTTAAGGTAATAATTCCGTTTACTACCTATAATAAATAAAATGCCTACCAATAAAGATAAGCACAGAAATAAACCTGCTTATCTCCACCCACTAGACGCGTATCATTGATTAAAAATAAAGTGATGATTGTGACAATAATTAAATCACGCTTTATAGAAGCAGAGAACAATACGACTACACTTTAGTAATTCTACTAGCATAAAACAGCCATTTTGTTGTGAAATTTTAAAAACAAATGCCAGGTGGCTGAAGCAAAATTTAAAATTTTATTGTTACAAATTTCTTGAAAATTGTGCGAAAAGTAACGAAGTTACGCAGGGTTTAATTTCTGCATTTGATAAAGTAAACTAAAAGATCGGCGCAGAATCCGTTTCGTGTGTAACGAAAGAAAAATATATACCTTTAAATAATCAATGTTATATGTTTCTTACAAGCTTACAAACCATGACCTTCATATGGACTCTACTCCATAGTTATTTAATCACCTACTGCGACAGAAGAAATAACCACGACTTAGTCATTATCATAGAACATATGAAATCAAAAGTTTGAATTAGTGTTACATTTTGTAAAAATTTTAGTGCGTACTGAAAATGAATGAAAAATGGTCAACAAAAATCTTTTTATGACGATTTTAATTTGATATGAAATAGTATTGGCAGTCGGACATTACTCCTGAAAGTCCGTCAAGCTGCCAGTATGCATGTAAATTGCATGATTCTCACCACATTTCAGTCGAAAGTAATGATTGTCGGTCCTTCGATATCGACACTTGTTGATGTACGGCTACACGTTAAATTAGGTTAACTACGTATATTGATATAGATTCTGTCTATTTCACTATTCGAGAGCACAATGTTTTCTTCCTCCAACCGATGTTGCAACGATTCACACTTAAATTACAAGCTAGTGTCCGAATATAATCTCTGATATGTGATTGTTAACTGTCAGAAGCCATCCTCTTATGACGAATCGATCGAACAGATAACGGTCTGTATAATACTGTGTAAGGGTAAATGATCACAGTTTACCTGTTTTACTTATGGTGGACACCAAAAATAAAACAATAAAAATATTGTCTTCATTACATCATTTCTTCATTAAATCAACAGGCATGGTTATTCCACTTATATCTCGCTCTCTCTTTCATCACCAGGGTATTTATGCATATTTTATATTTTCTTTGTATGCGTGGTTTTTCCTTCACTGTCCCCAATTACCACGAGTAAATATCAATTATCAATGATAGTCTGCTTGCACATTCAGATGTACACTTGCATATTGGACTCTATAATTGCTTCCTTACCAAGTAACCTTGTAATCTTGAAGTCCTATCTTTAGGTTTAAAATATATATCAAGTTTCTTCATCAACATTTAATTGCACAATCTGTTGAACAATAACTGTATAATTACTAAACATTATTCGTGGTCGTGGAAGAAGGTATTTACAAGCAAAGAAGTCTCGCTAGCTACCAGACTTGCTGTTCCATCTTGTCTTTACTTTTCATAATTCATGCCTGTTAGTGAAAAGGCCAAAACCGTTTAATGTGCGTTAATGTCCCTTTCTCGTACTAACGAAACTCAGTTTATATTATACGTGTATACCATATTATATTCTCCAATTATTTATCTCTGCTTAATAGCATCTCTCATTTCAAAACTTAAATCTAGATCTATCCGTGTTGGCTTATCTGAGGGTGCACATTGTTACTCACGTTTCATGAATCTTAGTATGGTTGTACAGCCCTATCAATCAAATTACGTGGTAATTGATACTAGTATAGTTTCAATCAAACGTCAAGTTTCGCTGTTGTCTCCAGAATCCGCAATCTTGAAAACGATTTAAAGATAGACATAATAATGGCGTACAGAGAATGATATTCAAGAATTACTTTTCTCCCAATTTTATATCTCCAAACCTGTCAAATGCTATTCAAATGTCAAACATGATTTAATTGATGTATCCCACAGGTAAAAACCATACGTGAACTGACGCCACACATATAGAGTATTTTGAATTTGAAAACTTGTGCAATCACTGGAAATCAATTTTAATTGATCTCAGGCAGCGAATGGAAATAATTTTGGATGTTCTGAAGTAAACGATGAGAAAGTAGCACGACAATTATTATCTTTGTCTTCAGTCCTTTTCATCTATGTGGTCATAATTCGATAAATAATACCTTCCTCTCTTTTGACCCTTTTACTTCTGGAAAATATATGTTGTAAACGTAACAGCATTTGTATGTACATTACGTGTGATAACCGTGGTAAATCTAACAGCATTTGTATGTACATTACGTGTGATAACCGTGGTAAATTTAACAGCATTTGCATGTACATTACGTGTGATAACCGTGGTAAATGTAACAGCATTTGTATGTACATTACCTGCGATAACTGTGGTAAATGTAACAGCATTTGTATGTACATTACCTGCGATAACTGTCTCATCGATCTGAGCTGGGACTGGAACTGGCGAATGCCACAAGAATGACAGACAGCAAACATTCCGTGTAATAAACCTAGAGTATGCGATATTTGTATTTGCCTCTCTGTTTATATTACACAAAGATCCCTTCATGTCATACAACCCCATTCACAGCAGACTCAGAGAGATTACTAGGTCCGGCGGTCAAAGTTGATGCAGATGTAACACTCGTGTCCTGTGAGATATATTTCGCTTATTAATCTAGTAATGTTCACTGTTAATTACTAATAACGTTAGGTTCTTAATTCTTTACATTCTTTACAATGTTCAATCTACCAGTTTTTCTTCCTGTAGTTTTCGCGAATGTAAACCTACTTATGGAAGTTAATTCACAATTGCTGGAACAAAACAGTACAAAGTTTTACCGTGTTAGATTGACCTTGTCTAGACGATAAAATGTTTTAGAAATTTTAAATTGATTCATAGCATGACAAATGTTTGTGAACATCACAGAAAATTTATTACAGATGGCGTTTATCATTTTCAACTTTGTACATCACAAACTTAGCCTTCAAAATAAATGTTTTTTTTTTTTAGTATACATTTTACTTCATATTCAGGCCAGCTGGGACTATTCACATTGTATATTTGAACAGGTTAAATTTTGCTTTTCCAAAAGGTATGGGTATTTGACAATATTGCAGTATATTCTTTGTAGATCATATCACTTTTCGTTTTGCTCGGAATTAAAGGTCTCATCCTACCCTGTTACGCCAATAACACACAGTGTGGTTGACTGAACTATTTTCATCGCTAAGTTAGAATTGTTCTGATGTGACCGGCTCAGTTGCATTTTACATACATTCAACGAATCGTGGTCCTGGGCGAGATGCAATCATAATTTGTATTTATTTCATATACTTTTCAAATGTATCACAGGTTATAGCAGTATTAAAAATATCAATAAAATTCATAAGTCACTTTGCTTGAAATAAACCTAATGCAACATCTTGAATGAAGAAAGTGAGTGAAGGTAAAATGAAATTATCGACGAAACAAATATAGGTCGGAATATGTTTTAATTAGTCATTTACACCTGAATGAATGATTTCAAATGACTTTGCAACTTGCTCAAAACGGACTGCAAATAGTCACATGGTCCGTGTCACAAAACGATGGCTGTCTAATGTCACTCATTTCGAGCATTTTATGTTATGTTGTGTCTAATTTACAATTAGGTTCAAAATAGGTAAAATTTAAAATTATTACTGGTTTCTCGATGTACTTAACTTTTGTCAAGAACTAAATAGTTAAGAACATATTTTGTTCATTTTATTCGTCTCGTGATTCATGCCGTAAACTGGTAGGCAACGTTTGCATATATTTGGATGGTAACTCTTAACCTTACCCTGATGGAAAGCCCAAAAAATCCCCAAATTGTATCCGATAGAAGAGGTATTTTTAATCGTATGATTCTCCAATGAATATTACTGAGTTTACTTATATAGAGAAATCGCCTATTTCAGCAAAGGTTTTCTCAACTTTGTGACCATATCACGGTGGGAAATGTTGTTACTGCTATATTCATTTAAAACTATGGATGCTTGAGTTAGGCCCATTATTTGATTGATACATTTAATATGTCCCTGAAATTGCCGAAAATCAAATTAAGATAGTTATGTAGAAATTTAAATTCAGTAAATTGAGCATTTATAAGTTTTCATTTATTTAACTTTCCAGTCATGAAGACATGTCTGGCGTGAAAATGTAATCTGACTGAATCATAATGCTTCTGAAAACAAAACCAATACAACCCCAAAATCCCCCATCATCACCCCCAAAATATCAAAACGAAACCAATACAACCCCCAAATTCCCCATCATCACCCCCAAAATAACAAAACATAAGTGAAGCTTTCGAGGTAGACAGCTTCCTCCCTAGGGTTATTGGAACCCCAGCTTATGTATCAAGTTTGAGACAAAGAATGACTTAGCAACTTGTAAAAGCAAAGACTCTAAAAATTTATTGCGACATAAATCTTGTTTTCAAAACAAGGATTAATGCCTTCTTTAATGTCTAGATTTAAGCTAGTTTTCAAAAGAGATTCAAACGGGGTAATCATGGCGAAAGCCACGCAAATGATGCTAGCGATATAACGGTACAGACATAAACGTGCAATTCAAATCAACCAGCTCAAAATGGCATCCTGTACTTGACCTCTGGCGATTTTTCATCTGAAGTCATCATGTCCAACATAATTATAGAAGAGTTCTATAGAATCTGCATTTATCTACTATCGATGAACTTTGCTCATTATCCGGATATGAATGACTGGCTGACGCATTTAGCAAGCAAGCACAGTGCTCGAATGGTAAAGCTTTACGTCTCATTTGCAAATTATAATCAAGGATAGATTACATAGGGAGCCTAATTATCCCATAATCCCGTGCACCAAGAAATTAGCTAGGTCTATAACTTATGACCTATTTTGACCTATCGGAAATAGTTGTAACATATCCCACCTACCCGTTTTTGTCAAACAGGCTGGTATTGAAGTTAATCTTTTCAAGCGAAACTGTTGGCTGGTTTACTTGTGGATAAGGCCTTTTATCCAGCCGTATATTTCAAATGCTCTTTGAATAGATGCGTTGTTTAGCTGAGCATGAGTGTCAATTGTATTGATCATATGCAAAGCAAAGAAAACATGTATGAAAATATTCATTGCAGTAATGAGAAAAATTGCACAGAAATAAAACAGTTGAAAAGCATTTTGTCCTAGGTATAAATAAAAAGTGTAAAATGTTAATAATTTAAATTAACCAATTCAATCATCTTAGCACTTTCGATGGTTCTTTGACACACCCAGGAATGATTTCTAAATATAAAAGAAAGCTACATTTTTCCCCTGGCAATAGGCAAATAAACCTTTCCTGTCGCTCTATGAGCTTAATTGAGAAAGATGTAATTATTGATCTCATTGCAGATATAATTTAGATTGTAGTCTTTTATCATTAAGGGCGTTTACCATAATATCTCGTGATTGACTTGCCGCATAATCATATTAAAGTTGACTATGTTTCTTATCGCCTTTATAAGGTAACTTTATAGGTTGAAACCGACCTTGTTTCCCGTTTTAACGGTGAAACAATGTACAAGTTCAGAAAATGACAAGAAAATAACCACAAGGAGCAACGAGTAAAATAATTACGAGAAATAGCAATGGAACAAGCAGAACGATTTGTAGTGAGATAACAATATTTTCTATTTGTTCAAATAGTTGGATAGATAGACCGATAGATAGATAGATAGATAGATAGATAGATAGATAGATAGATAGATAGATAGATGGATGGATGGATGGATTATTTTTGTTATAATCGTTTCTTTAATGGATCACAAAGGATGGAAATAAAGACTAGATTGAAGAGCACACTACATGTTACTCATCTGTTATCCTGAAAGATCCCATACAGAAAAAGGAGAGAGGAAGCTTTAAACAATTGTGCAAAATAGTAAGGGTGGTGGTGTATATATGGGTAGAAAATGATGCAAAATTAAAGCATAGCATTGAATATTTACGATAAAATTAACATCAGATACCCAAGTAATAATTTTTTTCTTTAAAAAATTGCTAAAAAGGAATTTTCAACATTTTTTTGTGTTCTTTTACGAGACTTACCGACGCGAATGAAAACAAAGAAGCAATCGCATATTTATCAAATCCTTACATGTGATATTTGGTGTTACTGCCTAAGATTGTCAAGTGGTGGTGGAAATTGATTCGGTTTATGATAACCAATTCTCAACTGTTTTAACTGTCTTGTTTAATCTTATAATTTATTACGAACAGGTCACCATGGCTTTTATTCTTGCACTTTACTGCACCAATATATCTGATGAACTTTATAAAACTGAATTCTCCTGGTTATTCGGCGAGATGCGTACCAAGACTTCAAGCGTCTACCTGTCGCATGTTTGTTTGGTAACATTTACAAAAGCAATCGCCGAAATCAATTAGAATATGAAAAAAAAGTTGCAGTGAATTTGGATTTACCTGTCTTTAGTGTATATTATATAATTAAAGAGACGTGACCAGAACTTGATATGTTTTCGTTACAAATTTGAGTTTCCAAATAAACAATCGCTAAACTTATGTAAATCCTTTTCCTCAGTTTACTATCCATCTTGTAAATGTCATTTTAATCCCAAGATATATACAGCTATTTCTTGTATTAAGATAAAACAAATATGCTAAATTTAATAATCAACATAAAGGCTTGAAGTTCAGTTATTCGTGTGTTGATCAGACCATAGATAAAACTATAAAAATCATAAAAAGGAATAAATATGGACATGCCATTGAAAGAAGTTATTGTAAGACCTCTTGTTAGGTTCGATAGTTTCAATGATCTGAAAGGAAACTGGAGTTTTTAATGTAATTTGTTTATATTCTTATCTTGTATAGTTTATTTATACAGTATTTAATGGAAATGCATAAACATCGAAAAGACAAAACGAGGATTAGGCAACAAGCTTAAGCTTATATCGAACTTTCTCCTCATTAACAATTATTTTTACTTAGATATTGTGGTTGACGTGAGTAATAAAGGCGGATGACTACAAACATTTTAAACAAACCAAGAAATGATATATTGATAAAGATTGTACATTTGATATTTTAATAACATCAAAATATAGTGTAAACACTTAGAGAAAAACATATTAATGTATACTTTCAATATTAAATATGAAACTGTGAGTATTGATTCGAAGTAGTTGGTTGGAGGAAGGTGAAAAAAAGTATTTAATTTCAGCTCAGCTGGCAAATACATACTGCGTAAAATATGTACCAGTGATATTTATGACTATATTATACAACACAATTCCTATTCTTTGGTTTCTGATAGATACGTTGTACAGTGTTAGACATAATTAATTGAGGTTTCTGCTTCAACGCAAGAGCACCTATTGTTAAATGCTGTAATTTTAAACGATCATCGGTTAATGCACTAAACCCTAGTCGGTGTCTGTGTGCATAATTTGTGCTAATATAATATTTCACCTTGAAAACTATAGAATGAGGCATTTTTATATCCCAGAATAGTAGTGAATCAAAAGAATATAATGAAGGATTATTCAGAAAATCCAAACGTTGAAGATTCCACTAAGCAACAGACTGTGGTAAAAAGAAAATTTTGGTATCGATTTCTTTCGATAAAACGCTCATGGAGATCAGTTCTATCACGAATTGTTCTGTTGCTATCAGATAGACATTTTGGAGAAACAAAGCACACGTTTCAAGGATCCGCGTCATCAGGCACTATTAAAAGAGCATAAGATAAACTCTTTGTAATGGTAGGTCTTCAAAGTAAATCTGACAGCATACAAATGACAGATATACAACGAGAGAGAATAACCAATACTCTCATTAACGTATCCAGTTGAGGCCTGAAATTTATCGTTTGTGGATCTGACTTGTACCGTTCTATCCGCGAATCGCAAAGGGACAGTTCAAAACTCGAATTTTACTGATTTACGATGGAACTACTAGTCAAGTCGAGTTTTCAACAAACAAATATTAATAAATTAAGAAATATGCTTTCGCTTGTTTGTACTTCATTGCCTTACGATATAAATACCGAGAATTTGTATATTTTGACAAAGAACGAGAATTACTGACTAATAAGGTGGGGGAGGAACACGTATTAGTCATAGAAGAATAAAGCCGGTCTTTAGAAGCCAACAATGGGAGGCGAATGGTTTAGCTTTTGAAGAAAGGCAGCTGTTAAGTGAAGGTTCGATATGAAATGAATATAATGGAAAATTATACCCTGAATGGATATGAAAGAGGTTTGCATAAGTTAGAAATGTGTGTGCATTGTATTATTCAACGCCTGGCTCATTAAGGAGGCTTTAAGAACAAATAAAAGATAGTTTAGTTTTTCCACTTGTCTGAAATATTCATCGTAAATATACGTCAATGCAATGTGGGAGTTGTACAACGTGCCGAATTGTGAATGGCAGAGGTTGGTCTCAAGTCACGCTTCTATTCAAGTTTCTAAATCCGTCCTACTTCTGATGATGTTTGTCTTCCTTCGTGCACGACTGGTTTCTTAAACCTTCTTTGCAAGTGACTGTATTACTACCATGACATATAACGATACCAATAATCCCATACTTGATTTTTCATGAACGTGATTTTATTTAACTAATAAAGTTGTCTTTTGTTGTATGTTTTGCTTTCAAAAATCGATGTAGAGCAACGGGTTGCCTTCGGACTGAAAATGAGTGTCATACCGTAATCATGTTTTATTTTCTTCAGATATTTTAGCTGCGGAACGATAATGTTGTGTTTGCTTGTACTGTATTGGATTAGTAGATTAAGGGATGGACGGATGCCAAATACACGTGGGCTCAACCTGATATTTAAAGTTGGCAGACACGTATGTTTACGTCTATCTGCGGGTTTGGGCCATTAGATTAATCAAGGACGGGTAATGAAAGTATACACACTTAGTATAATTGATCATAACCGTACAGCAGAAGTTTACCTACACTCCATTTTGACTCCATTTTGAAATACATTTCTAATAGATACCAAAAAGAAATAATTGAAAGCAATTTTGATTTTGTTCACAATGAAAGTAAAACGCAGAAGAAATAAAATGTCATAAAGAGAAACTTAAAGGACCTTCTAGTTTCAGGTTTTGATTTTTGATTATTTTCTCATGAAAAATTGTTAATTCGTAGAGGAGAAAGGTCCAAAAAGATATTAATACACTATTCATAATTTGGCTTCCAGGAAAACATATTATAATCGTCTCTGATCGTAACAGTTGGGATAGTTTCATCTCTCAGAAGATTACGATCATTTCGGAGCAGTGATGAAGGAATTACATGGAATTCCATTGATAGAGCAAGTACATTCGAAGAAAATTCTAGAAGCAACAGTTTTGATTATGTATAAAAATGTTCTTCATGTGTTTAAATAATACACGTTCATAGAAATCGTGAAACTGGAAGTCCTCGTGTTCGATGGGTGGACGAAAAATTAAAATTACCTCTCGCTTTGGAAATAAATGAAGACTATAGGGCAAGATCGGATTCTCTCAGTAAGCCACATGAACTGAAGCCAATCCTAAGGCACATATCAGTATGCATTGTAATCGTATCAAATAGATAAATGATTTAATATTTAGATATTCTGATGGCAAAACACATCACGCAAATGCAATATGGAAGCAATATATTCGTGAATGATGTCGTCACCTGAGTGACAGCATACATTACTCTTGAAGAAAGAGAATTTATCTTCATACACGATCCGTAGCCCGGGTACCAGTTAGAAATTATAACAGTGTCATTTATTTATTTTGAGACATAGTGTTTAGTTTGTGAAAACAAACTATTAAGCGTAATTTCTAATATCTCAATTATATCGATTGTATGACTGTATTTGCATAGAATATTGACGTTTGTCATGTAGCATTGCTAGCTGCTGAACGATTTGCAATTCATTCTAGACAAGCGTTTATAGCGGATATGCAGAAAATGATAGAATCAACATATTTGTTGCTAAATGTATTAAATTCGTTTTATTGACAATCTGTTTTTAGATAATTGGTATTCTGCCATTAATTCAGTTTCATAGATGCCACATTAACTTAAAATGGCATAACGTTTACAGCTTGTTGACAAATGGGATGGAGGCAAGTATAATGTTGACATATTGCAATAGTCATTATGCATACAAAAAGCTTTTTCATAAGAATTTCTGTCGTTATAATTTTTACACCTACATGCCGATTTAAATATCCGCTGTCAAACATTTGTGTAATGAAAATTTATAATTGATATTCTGTCGTTATATAATATTAATCACGCAATAAGCGTGATTATAAAACATGAATTTTCAGATGTATCAGTTATATTTTCCATCTGTAATTAGTCCTTTCATTATGTAATTCTATTCAAATTATCACCTAATCTACTTTATGCTTGTATGATTAATTCTTGGATATTTGTTTTCAAAATTCTTCCTGTTTTATCTTATTATCTTTTTCCCCTGTCTTTTACTTTCTTTCCTCCAATAGCATAACAACCCCCCCCCCTCTCTCTCTCTCTCTCTCTCTCTCTCTCTCTCTCTCTCTCTCTCTCTCTCTCCTAACACTAGCCTCTTAATGCTGAGCGCCAAGCAAGGCAGCTGCTAGCACCCTTTTTATAAGTATTTGGTATGATTCGGACCCGCTATCTTCCGCATCCGAGGCGGACACTTTAACAACTTAAGTCACCAGTGCTGTGAGATTTTGTGATATTGGATAGAACGTCAAAACAAGCATAATTCAGATTAATTGTCTGATGATCAAAATTTCTGTCTCTGGATTTTCATGGAGAAGTATCGTTGTTACAATGAAACAAAGTTATATTTGTATCCCATGAGATAAATTTATATGATGGAACAAGAGTTATCAAATGGAATGGCTTTATATTCTTAATCTAGGATGTCATACCCAGATGGGGCAGCGCTAGGGATAGAGTTTCCTTCTATAAGTTTAACATTACTCCCAAATGACGATAATAACGTATCTGAGAATTGATGTGCGTGGTTACTGATCGAACGTATCAACACACGTAAGACGATAATTTACATGTAAAACCCTTGGTGTTATGGCTATTTGATTTAATTTATATCTGATTTAACCTAATTGTTTGTTTGTTCATTTTAATTTTTTTCCATTACACGCTATGGTAATGTAACTGTATTTATTAGATTTGATATTCTTCAGTTATGACTGTTTTTGTTGGTCGTAAACAACTTTATAGAGACATTGTATATCATGCTAACCTAGTTCCTGACCTTGATTCAGAACCAGTAACAGTTGTAGCAAACAAGTTTTTTATAGTTGTTTTATTCTTTCTCAGAGTAAGATTCATAAAGTGCAAACGAGACCATACTTGGAGTACGTGACAAATAACACGTATCAATTAGGTTTTTCCAGAGGATAGACTAACATCCGGGACATCTTTTTTGCGTTGTAGCTAGACTTATTATTGATGTTTTGAGAAAGAATAGTCATTTGCGCCTTAACACTTGAGAAATTAAAGTGTTTTATGATGTGATCAGTTTTGGGCTAATTATTTTGTTTAATTTGATATATTTGGACTACAAGTTTGTTTTCCCTGGAAATACTAGTGCTCTAAATTAATTCTTGGACAAGGACAGTTATCGAGATGTACACATAATTCAAACACTGGAATATTATTTTTTGTGATTCAACAAACAACTGTTGACACATCAGTAAGACGCTGACCACATCTTATGTCATCATTTTCCATTTTGGATTTTATCGGTATTTAAACTCACTTTCAATAAGACCTTTTATTTCTAGGATTTCTATTCTTTAAGTCACGGAATATTCTTGGATTTTTGGGATTTTATTCGTAGAACCCTAAGTTCTTTTTCTCATTTTTACCTTGTTTTTCTAGGGAAATAAATTAATTTGTTAAATTTTACAAAGTTTGTTGTCTTCACTCCTTTATTGTTACTTCTGTAAGAGCCTAAACACGTTACATGGTCCATACTTTACATAAATACAGGTTTGGTCCCTGGGTCACAAGTTAAAAACTATCAAGGTATACACCTTATAACTTTTTCGAAACGTATTGGGATAGAAAAAATGAATTCAGATAAATAATTTATTTTGACCCATTGGCCTACTTTTACGTTAGGGACTTGACCATGGGTGGACATGTTTTGAGAGTGGGATGGACAAAATCGTGATGCACGGAGAGATAAGCTTCATAAACATTATATTTCCGGATTGCAATACGAAATGCGCACAAATCATAGGTTCTGGAGATTTTATTTCCAGATAGCTCAGTACTTAAAACTTTTTAGACTTGAAGTTTATATCATTATATTTACATGCATCATGACAAAGGTTATTACTCTCGGTATAATCGGGGTATTTTAGCAATTGCTTAATTTACTTTTATACAAACTTAAACTTTCATGTTTCCTTAACCTCGAAATAAGTGGCAATTGCACCTTACCCTGTTTAACACAAGACGAGAATAATTTCTTGTTTCCATGAAATCGAATTAAATGGAAATTGTTCACATATCCAAAACAATTGTTTTCTTTATAAATATAAAATAAGTATGAAACATTTCACTTTAAAATTTAAAAATTTCACTTGTTGATGCAAGTTTTATTGAACTGTAAAGAGTGCATACACATATATGAACTAACCTTACCGATCTTCTACTACCTACAGATCTTCGTTAGATGACTGCTACTATTCACGTGCAGTAGAACAACTGATATAATCAATGAAACGTAACTCTGCTGCAGTAACTGCTTTGACTCTTTATGAAACAGAATACATTTAGGCAATTCTCTCTGTGGTATGTATTCTATACTATTGCGTATATTGGGACATATTTTAACTGAGTACTAAAGAAAGATAAATAACGCAAGTATCATTTGATAAATAGTTAGGAAATTTGGTAAAACTTAAGAAACAATTTAGTTGACACTGTTATAAATGAAAATGTGAGCGGAACGTATCGTATTATGAAGTGAATCAAAACAAATCAAGCAGAAAAGTTAAATCAAAGTCCAAAAGAACGATAAGTTCAGTCTTAATTTCAAACAAGGAAATGTACTGAACTCCTTTGAATAATATATCAAATTTCCTAAATAATATATTCTAAATGAACGCCTTCTACTTCCACTGCACAGTTCAAAGAAATATTTTGTTTTCTCGCTAAAATAATAAAGAACATACAACACGTCTGCAGCATTATGTTACATCATGGAACACAAGAATGACTCCAAAATATGAATGAAATTTAATTGCTCAGTTTTCTCCGTATATACACCTTTTACGAAGACTATATTTCGAAACACCCACCCACGTGAAAAGGTCATACTATCCAGTAAATATTTCGAGTTAGCTATACATGTAACCAAGCCCATCCAATGGGAAATTACTTAATTCTTCCGAAATTGTCCAAACCCAACCAGCAAATGAAAAAAGATCCCAAAAGCATAACACGTCTTATTATTAATATAACATTTTGTTACTTTTAACACACATAAGCATTTATTAATAGATCCTATGCAATTTTACGCTCGTAATGTTCCTTAAACAAACCTAGTCACGTAGGCAAAGTTTAACTAAAGACAATCACTACAATTTACAATCACAAACACAAATTTAATTTTTTTATAGATAAAATCAAGTACCAGGAGCTACAAAAATATACAGATATACAAAAGACTAGCCAAGGGTAATACAGGACAAGTGGCTGAAAGACAAGTATTAAAGATCTGTCTTGATTAAATGAAACCTAGAATGTGCATCAATTTATCAAAGAGACAATGCCATTAACAAACATAATCTTTCTACTAACAAACAGAAAGAAAAATTAATTAACCTTATAGTAATTTCCGACAATAATGTGGGGCTTGTAGTGACTACTGATGAATCGAGACGATACTATGAGGACCACCTTAACACTGATGATACGGGGCGATAGTGTGAGGACCACCTTGAACACCGATGATATGGGACGATAGTGTGAAAATTAATTTGACCACTGCTGTTACAGGAAGATAGTGTGATGATCACCGTTATCCCTGATGATACATTTTGCATGATTGGATTCAATATAGTTATTTCGAAGGCGAGTGCTAATATTTATTAAAAAAAGGCTATTGATCGTTTTTCTCAGGAAAGATGTTGTTTCTTTTTGTGGCTAATGAAACCTTATTTTATATTTGAACAGCTAGTATGTGTGTCTTTTGAACTTATATGAACCTGGAGATATGTATCCAGGCAAATTTGATAGGCACCAAACTGCCATTTAGGCTAACGTTTATATTTTAAGGGTCCATCACGTATATTAATAGTTGTGACCGTCTTTTCAGCCTTCAACACAATAAAGAATCGAAAGGTACTTATTGCTACCAATGCTCAAAAAGCAATCGACGATTTTCATCCTGATATATCGTGATAAAACTGAGAAATAAAATACGGAAAGCAAATTTATTATTTATATTATTATTATAATTTTTATAATTATTAATATTATTATTAAACATAAAGAAAATGCCCAATGAAAATTTTGATTTTGTAGTAAATAAGATAAAATATTTAGAGATCTTACTGGACTATTTAATATTTTTCATTTTGGGCTTTGATTTCTTCAAATCGGTTATGAAGGAAATCAAATAGATTTAATTTAAGAAGTATGTACGAGGTGAAAAACTCTCGTTAGAATAAATCCCAACAATATCACGAATGAAGTTATATTGAAGATTGAGTAAGTATGCATTCAACCAACGGCTTAGAAATATTTATGAAAATTGAAAATATGCTCTAGTTGGATGAAATTGTAAACATATCCCTTACTTCCAAAGTAAAGGACGACTGCGTCAAAAGAATTGTATTATTTTAGTAATAATTCAGGAGAACCGAGATCTGTTCTAAGTGCATCATATTCGTACTAGACATTCTGACCGGAGATACTTCTGAGAAATGCTATGGCTTAAATTGCGCCTTTGTCACCAAAATAATCACAATACAAAGGATATGACATTCGTGTATGCGGCAGCGTACTGAATAATCAGTTAAAGAGCTAAGTGGAGATATATGTGATACCAAACAGAAACTTCAGAATGACATAGACTCAGACATCAAACAGAAACTCCAGAATGACATAGACTCAGACATCAAACAGAAACTCCAGAATGACATAGACTCAGACATCAAACAGAAACTTCAGAATGACATAGACTCAGACATCAAACAGAAACTTCAGAATGACATAGACTCAGACATCAAACAGAAACTCCAGAATGACATAGGCTCAGACATCTAACAAGAGGATATTTGTCTAATCTTGGGACGCAATTTTAAAATGAATTTGAAAAGTTGACAAAGAAACTTATAAATGAATAGTCTAATGTTACATATTTCATTACTCAAGTGATAGAGTAGGCACAGAGTAACGACTTCAGTTGAGCTAAATCCCTACATCCCAACTCATTTTTCTATATGTATGGAAGAGAGTCACGGCGTTGTACGACAATGGTGCAACATGAGAACATGAGAATTCACGTTAACTGGACCCGAATTATTTGTTTCACTATTTGTCCTAAGTCGAGCCCACCCTCATTTACACAGGATATCTTTACTATTCGCACACAAATTGTAGAATTGTATGTACTCATTGTCTTCAATGGACACAAAAAGCTGGTTAAGAAGTTTGAACGCAATCCAATACTCACTTTTGGAGTTATACAAGCTTAAACTTTATATGTATAATCTAGATTTTAATTTGCTTTGTGAGACCTTTGGGCAATTTTCTGCTATCAGATGTATTTCTGTTTTCTGACACAGTACAACCAGCTAAGCCGGGCGACAGCTGATGTCCCGGCTATTTGTCAAAGATAAAGAGATAAAGAACTGTTGAGTAAGCTTGATTGACGTTGAAAAACTCTTAATTGGATTACATATATTTCATAATTATATCGAGTTAATATGCCGTACAATCTGTTAAATCATGCAAAGTTTGGTAATATAGAATAATTTGGAGTATGAATAAACCTTATCGTAGACATAGCCAGACCTAGCCATAACCTGTATGCACTGAATATTATCACCATACTATCTTCGCATGTTTTACATTTGAAATTTGCTGTATTTTCTCTGATTGTATGGAAAACTTAACGAACGAGTAATGTTCCATGAAGATATATATATATATATATATATATATATATATATATATATATATATATATATATATATATATATATATATATATATATATATATATATATATATATATATATATATATATATATATAGATAGATAGATAGATAGATAGATAGATAGATAGTTAGATAGACCTAGCTGCATAGACCTAGATCAGTCGTCAGATAATGCGGTTTGTTAGGAGTAATAAGTAACTCAACAACTAAGATCCTGATCAAGGTCTATGGTGTTCGTAGTTGGACGTGATTTATAAACTACTATACGTAGAGTGCATACTTGTCTATTTTTTCGAAAATTAGCTAAAGAGTGCAATTTTACATAAGTTCCTTAATTAAATTAGTTCGTGCACGATCAAATTAAGGCTGTCTATGTTCTGCATTTTATCCGAAGCACTTGAATTTTTCATTTTGTTTCATTTTTTGACGAAAATAATTTGCATTTACATAATTCATGAGGTATGCCAATAACACAAGAGCTGTCGTTAATATAAAATAACCCAATACACAAGTGCTACATATTACTCTGAATTTTTAATCTGAAGAGAGATAACTATTCAGTTCAAATCCTTGATAATTAGTCAAATTACTGCAGATATTTTCGTTTCTATTTTATATATGTGTCATTTTCTCCTTATTTCTATTTATTCTTTTTAGTTTTTTTTGTGCACGTTTTGTGTAGTCGAAACACTAAATACAATAGAGCATCCGCCTCGGATACGAGAGGTAGCAGGTTCGAACCATGGCAAAGTCATACCAACGACTTATAACAAAAATGGTACTAACAGCTGCCTCGCTATGCTTTCAGCATTAAGGGGTTAGTGTTAGGACTGGTCGGCCTGGTGTCAGGATAATGTGACTGGGTGGGACTGCAGACATCGTAGCGTTATGACTGAAAAACTTTTAAAAATTCAAATCACACACACACACACACACACACACACACACACTAAATACAATGACTATGCTGAATATTAAACATACACTTATTATTATCTAGTGAATTGTTATCACGTGGTATCCAAGCTTGAATATGATCGATAGCAATGTTGTACATAAAATAGTAAGTGACATGTTTATACCATCACACGTGTGGCAATAACGTGCTTGTCTCCATCAACAACGCACTTGCTCTTCATGTCGCTCAGGTCATTTTGTGAGGGTAATTAGATGACGCCTCGGAAGAAAAAAAAAACTGCACAGTTTTTTTTCATCTACTTCTTTCAAACAGCCGTTTCATTTTGGTTCTGAAAAATTGCTACGTGGCTGAAGCAAGGTTCAGAAGGTTATTGGGAACGCGTTCTTAAAAATTGCATGAAAAATGTGTCAAGCTGCATATCGGAAACTATACAAAAAACGCCCTTATCATGGGTTTCGCTAAGCTTGTAATTAACATTTTTATTAATTAGCTAACTAACATGTTTTATATCTTGTGCATGTCTACAGACTTTGATAATTACAGCGAAAGGACCTCTGCTTCTTAGTTAAGTTATTAACCTAATGCGGGAGCAGACATAGCCACGACTTGCTCATTGGCATATCACATCATACAAAATGAAATAATTTGATGTTGGCGCATACTCAATATGAATTAATATCACACTTTAGTGCATACTGATTATTTAATGAAACATAGTCGAAAAGTTTTTTTAAGTTTTGACAATGTGAATTTGTCTATGATATAATGGCAGTCCGACAGGCGACGGACATTAAGCCTGCAAAACGGAAAAGAAGTCAGTGTGTCTATGTCAATGTGTCGGTGTGTCTGTAAAGCACGTGATACTCACACAATTGTCATAAATATCATTGGTTGGTGGTCTATTGGTATCGGCACGTGTCAGGGTTTGAGTGAGCTGAGTGGATAGCCACGCACTGGAATCCCTAATTGATCGCAGTTGCTTGACATATGCAACCATCGGCCGTGGGTTGATTGCACGAATAACAGTCTGTACAGTACCGTGTAAGTGTACAGTGTTCACGGTCTACATACGGTCGACATCAAACAAAATGGTAATAATGTTGTCATTATAACGTCATTTCTTCGTTAAACAATTATATTCAATCAATTAACCAAACTATGATGTGTATTGTGTGTATACTGAATACGATGTAAATCAAATCATGTGTTAAAAAAATGTGTTGAATCCCATACAATCAAACCATACAGTGTCCAGAATTACACAGGGTAAATACCAGGCATCCCTGATTAATGTGCATAAATGTGTTACAGATCTACACTTGTACATGGGACTCTGTGATTGCTACCTTATTAAAGTAACGTAAGAATTAAGTCTTTGCTTTAGATTTTTAACGCATGACAGATCCTGACTTCTTGCGCATAAAAATATTGAGCTACGTATAATTATGAAATCCTTTGAACAATGAATATATGCTCAGACAAAAAATGTTGGCGAATTCATTAAGAAATATATGAAATTAAATTAAAATTAATAGATCCTTTTACAAATCATTTTATGTTAATGTATGCCAATAAAGACATCGTGCCGACTACCATATGAGCTATCGCTGTTCGTCTGCTATGATCTTTTCAAAACACATGCCTGTTAATTCAATGATCAAACGTGTTTAATATTCATTTTTCTTACTAAAGCGGGTCAATTTATATTCTACTCCGGCATATACTTTATTACACTCTCCAACATTTTATCTATATTTGATTATACATATCTCAATATCGAATATTAAATCTAGACTGAACCACTTTAACTGAACAGCGGGTGCATATAGTTCATGTAGTCGCATAAAACTCAGTATCGTTCCATTGCTAGAATTTGATGATATAGATAAAGGCATCCATCAAAGTAGGTACAAAGGAACAAAACGTACCTGGTACGAATAGACATATCAATATTATTCGAATTAAAGGCCACTTTTGTTGATATCTCCTGAATACACAATCTGCCTAATATTTAAAAGATTGATGTAGCAATGGAGTAAAAAGATTAGGTTTCGGAACGTAGTTTTCCCAGTTTCATATATTCAAATGTCGGGTGTGATTTACCCGATGTATCCCATAGATTTAAACATAAATGAATGGACGTTACACGTACAGAATACTCTGAAACTGACAAATGTATAATCAGTGAAAATCTATTTTAATTACTTTCCGCGTATCCAATGGATGTACCTTTTAATATTCTGAAACAGATGCTCAGAAGAGTACACGACCATTATTATCTTTTGAAATCAAACCTTTCATATATTAGGCCATGGAATGATAAATAATTTTTCATTTTGACCTTTTTTATCTGGAAAATGATGTGGTACGTACCCGAACTTGCATGGAGGTTACCTGTGCTGCCTATCCCAACGATCTGGACCAGGATTTGAAGTTCTGATGTGCACACGACTACTGACAAATAGCTATAATATATTTATTACCCATTCTTGTGTTTGTTACTTATGATTTATCTGGTTAGTACTAATACTGCTACCATGACCTTTAGTTGAATATAGTCAATATCACTTGTAGCATGCTCATTAAAATTATTTTAAAATGATAAGCATGGAACAAATTTTAATTAGATTCTGTGGTAGGTTTTGTTTTGTACATTTTCTTTGTACGTAACGTTTTCATGTACGTCAATAATTATGTACCGAATTCATCATTGCAATACTTAATAAGTAAAAAGAAATGACTTGCCAGAGTCGAAACAACTCTGGAACATTTAATGATTATAATTCACTAATAAATCAATAAAACGTCATTTTCTGTTTCCTTTTCTCGTCTGAAAGGTAAATGTCTTGCGTCTTGACAAAACTGAGATATTCTTATAGCAGTGCACCTGTAGAAATGGCGTTGGTTGAAGTAAAACAAACGATTGGTTGGGAAAGACTATGCATACTTACAACCAATATGTACCTCAAATCATACAATTGAGTATCATAGATTCCAAGAATACCGAGCTCGGAAATACTGACGGTATTAGCAATAAACATAAATAATCTCCCTGAAGTTGTGCGAGTGAAAGACGTCTTTGCGGTTGAAACATATTGGAATAAAGTAATATTTTCCTATTAAACCCAGGTTACCACCATTTGTGACAACTGTCTTTACTTGTAGAGAACTAGGAAAGGATTTTACCAACCCCGGTGCATTGTAGAAAATGTCAGAGTTGGGGACATTTTTTAAGACCGTATTACGTGTAATGGAGTAGGCACTGTGGTCAGAATTGAGGGAAATATAGCAGGAACGATGATAATACTCTGAAGTTTCATTTATGACCACTCCTGAGATTTACAATCCCTCTTTCATTATGGGCATGCACCCTACAAAACGTCTGCAGAAAACAGTAAAATAATATTGACGACATTGAATTCCCATCACAGTAACCTGACATGAATATAGTCGAAAATGTGTTGCATATACTCAATATCACACCAATAAGAACTCTGCCCACCGATAATCAAGTAAAGGATATGCAGGCATGTTGGCATCTATCGCAATGGAACATGTCAAAACTTTATGCAGCACCCTCCCATGAGACTCTGAGAACTTCTATGTTCCAGAGATCATTTGCCAAGATAGTAAAAAAAAACTCAGCTAGCTACAACAATATGTCCTTAGTTGCTTTGTTTTGAAACTGCATATTATGTGTGTTCATGACGACATCACAGATGTGAGATATGTGCATTTTAGTATCTCGCCCAAATATTGAATAAAGACATCAATTAACTTGCTGAAGATGACATTTATATCCTACGATAAAATCATGTTAACTGGTCCCTAAAACATTATTAGTGTTGTTTGAAAAGCATTATCTGTCTATGTTTGGTCTGTTTCTAGTAAACGTCTTTGTTTTAGATTCGATGCAAGGTTTTAATTTTTGCACATAAAGGTGTACTAAGTTTAACAAAAACCATATACCAACCTGGTACATATATAATAACCAAGTTACCAAGTCCATCTCTTTGATCCGTCGGTCGAAAATGTTCAAGCCATACAATATTTGGGATAAAGTTAAAGAACATTGACAGTTAGCTGGAGAAAGGCTTAAATGGAATGTCCATAAAACAGTGACCATTATTTGACAAATGTAAATGAACTTTGGAAAACTTAAGCTTAAGAAACTCATTTAGTTACAACAATTGAAAATCCGGCGTATCTACGATGAGTTCTGAATCGATATATTACTGGGGGAAAATATATGAATAAAGGAATCAGAATATATACAAATGGCTCATTACATCACGATGCAAGATTATTTCCATTGCAGGGCTATATAAACTGCAACTAAGAAATTTTGAGTTAAATATTGTCACGAATGAAAAGCCTTAAGATATTGATTTCAATCATGCCCTATTTATGCTAAGAAGTACTGAAGTTAATGGTGATTTCCGACCCGAACTATAATACAAATATGATGAAGATAGCATTGGAAGTATCAAATGAAAACATATAAATCATGCTTTATCTGAGTTTAAAATTAAAAGCATCGCGATCGGCTTCTTTTGATTAAGTGGTATGGTTTATTATGTATGTCAGGACAGCATATCAATCAATAGCATAATACGTGTAGCCATTGTAAATACAAACCTACATTCTGACGTTACGGATACTTTTATAGGGGCCGACAGTGTTCATTACAATATAATATTTTAAAGCTGACTATGCCGTAGAAATACAAAACATTATTCTCAATTATGGTGTGGAGATTATTTATAAAAACGTATCTCCTGCATACATCATCATCATCATCATCATCAGTCCCGTAGTCAGGAAGACCATTGGGGCACCGCACAAGACGTAACAACCAGCTTTCTCCATTCGTCTCGATTTTCCGTCTTTCTCAGTGAGTCGCTTAATGTCAAGCCCGTCCACTCTCGAATGTTATCTTCCCACTTCTTTCTTTGCTTGCCTCTCTTCTTCCTTGTACAGTGTCTTGTAGGATTGTCTTGGCAAGTCCTGATGATCGTGAGACATTGCCATACCACTGCAGTTTCCGTTTTTTCACTATGATCAGGAGGCCATCGTGAGGCCCAATGGCTTGTCTTATCCTTTGCCGTATTTCTTCATTGGTGATATGGTCTTTGTATATGACGCCGAGGATCTTTCGGAAACATCTCATCTCTGTAGCTTGTATCCTTTTCTTAAAGTCCGCTGTTGTGGTCCATGATACGCAGGCATAGAGAAATATGTAGATCATCAGTGAGTGTTTCAGTCTCTTTTCAGTGAATTTGTTAAAGGCGTATCTTTATGATCACCACTCAGTCACAGTCATCAAGGACATAGAAGAAAAACACCACTTGATAATCGTATTTAGCAATAATATTTGATGGCCATTCTGGTCATTACTTTCAAACGAAATTACACATTTGAACTTATTTATTAATATTTTCGGTCAGCATTAAGTATTGTATTGGGATCAGTAAAAGTTCAAATAATCAACCAACGAATATATTATGAGTCAACTTAGTAAAGTAGCGGTAGGTTTGTACATATTTATTACCACCATTTAGAGTTCTTTGGTGCCTGTAGGTCTACAAAATAATGAAATAGGCACTTGTTACAATGCCGTGGGACTTTAATATCACAAATACATGAAGCATGTGATTAAATCCTATGATGGGGGATTATTTATAGCTACACTGACCCGTCCTTATACCCTTGTAATGTGTGTCAAGCGTTTGTTGTATTTGGGAACAGTAATTAAATATATAAATCATTATCAGAAGCCATTTCTTCAAACTATAAATTCATAAATTCTTACCAATGTATCGCTGAATCAAAGGTTATATACCGATATGCATGTACTTTGCTTGATTCAATGAACTCGCCAAGTTAATGTAGATTTCAATATCTTGTCCTGGCGAGATCTATTCCAGCTAATAATGTTCTACTACGAAAGGTTAGTAGGTGAAAATATAAATTAAATAGTTGAAATATATATGGCATTAAATAAAGACAATCTCCATTTGACCAGCAATTGTCGGCATGAAATATATAGGTTTATAGCGTTTTAGATTGAATATATGATTTGGTATTTTTTAAACTTTAAGCTGAATCATACAACGAAGGTGGTCTATGGATTGGGGTTAAAATGTAAACAAAAACAACTTTGTACCATAAAATACTCATCATTCAAAAGAAAATGAAAGTTTTTAAGTATACGTTTACATCAAAAATTCAAGGGAAGTGAGAACACATTTTGAATTGAATGGAGGGTTCACGTTACATTCGAACCTGGTGAATTTTAGTTTTCCAACATGTGTGGGTATCGACTAATGTTGCAATATATTGTTTGTGCATCATTTCACCCTTAAGTTAGGAGACTACTCAAAACAGCTCCATCCAAACATTGTTCATATTGCCATTATTTAAAGATTTCGTCGTTCTTGGTACGTCAAGATGATAACAGTGTGGGCCTCCAAAACTATTTTTCTCCTATTCGTTAATTGATCTAATGTGATTTACTAGATTACATTTCATACAGAATTGAATGAGAGGTTGTCTCGGGTTAGATGCATGTAAACGTTTTATCTATTTCAAACATCGGAATATTTAAATACTTTGCAATGTATTCAAGTTATATAATCATTTAAGAATTCAATGAAACTCAAAGACCACATTGCTTTCCTCTATGTGTGGAATTCAGGGAGACAAATTTCAGTAAAGGCCATTTTTCAACCTAATTTTCAACAGAGACTTGAATTCGATAATTGTTAAAAAGCCACGCAAATGATGCTAGAAATACGAAGGTACAAAAAAGAAACGGTGACATTTAAATCAAATAGTTCAAAATTGCATGCTATACGTAACACCAATCAATATTTCACCTTAAGGCAGACAAGATTTCTACAGAGTGTTATCCTGAATTTAGCTGCCATCAAGGATCCTTGCTATTTGACGCAAGTAAAACCCCAGCACAGTGCTTGACCAGCGAAGCTTTACACTTGATTTATCAGTCACAGTCATGGATAGCTTATCGATGGAATCTTATTAGTATAAAACTCCGTGCACCATGAAATAGGCCAATGTGTGGTAGGATCTTTACTCTTTTTAATTACTGGTTGCTAACTATACTTTGTAACGTATGTCACCTACCCTTTCTAGCCAAACCGGTCGGAATGAACGCTCAATCGTTTAAAGAAAATGTCCTCATTGGTCTTTGAAAGGATATAGCCTTTCATCCGGCAGTATATTTCAACTGCACTTTGCAGATTAGCATCAATGTGAAAATGTGTCGACGCTGTAGAACGTTTGTAAAGCAACGTATCATGTATAAAAATAGTTAGTCCAGTTATGGGAACATTTTCACATAAATAATAAGTACAATGGCATGCTTGTTCGTAACTAATGACAAAAGGTGTTAATTGTTAAGAACCTAAAATGAAAAATTTAATCATCGTTCGACTTTCTGTGGTATTGTACCGCACCCATGACTTTTATTCTGTAGATAAAATAAAGCTACACTTTTCCTTTGTCAATAGGCAAATATACATTTCCTGTCACGCTGTGATGTCAGTTGAGATAGATGCAATTATTGGTCTTATTACACATATAATTTATATTGAAGTCTTTTATAATTAAGGGCGTTTACAATCACCTAGCGTAAGTGACTGCGTCACAGTCCGATTCAAATTACCTATTTTTCTTATCGCCTTTGTAAATTAATTTAATACGAAGAAGCCGACGTTTTTGTTTCCAGTTTTGACGGTTAAACAATGCACACGCTGAACAAATGACATGAAAATAAGCACATGGAGCAAAGAGCAAAATGATTATAAAAATTGTTGAGGAGCACACGGAACGGTCTGAAGCGAGATATCACAAAATTTCTCTAATGTTTTCACACAGATAGATAGATAGACAGACAGACAGACAGATAGATAGATAGATAGATAGATAGATAGATAGATAGATAGATAGAAAGATAGATATATAGATGGGTAGGTAGGTAGGTAGGTAGGTAGGTAGGTAGTTATCATATTATTGATATTTTCTTTGGTGGATATACTGGGAATGGAATCTAGGGGAATATAAATTGAACTGACACAATTTGGCAAAGATATTTCTGAAATGGTAGTAATATATTATCATAAACAATCACACATAGTAATCATAGTGATCAAAAGATAGGTAAATATATAAATTAATTATTTTGCATTGGTGGATACCAAAGTATGAAGAGGAAAGGATCAATAGATTGCAGAGAACACATGTAGCGAAAGCCTTCTCAAACTGTTACTTATATATACTTATATATTCCCATAAACGATTACATACAGTGAAAAGAATGACAAATCTTTAGAGAAAACAAATACAAATGATGAAATGATACAAATCAAACTAAAACATGCATGGAATATTCAATTCTTCAAAATAAACTATGCCTAAAAATGATTTATTCAACAACTGCGAGATAGGAAATGTCAGTCGTTGTTCTTATCAGTGTTGCTTTTTATTATGAATTTACCGACGCTAATGAAAGCAAAGAAACTCTTGCTTATCAATTGCTTTAGTGTGATATCTGATGCTATTTACGTAATATTGTCAAGTAGTGGTGGAAATTAATGACTTCGTCTACGATAAAAACTTCTGAGTTGTTTGAACTCTCGTGATTAATCGTAAACATTTACACAAACAGTTCACCAAGGTTGTTGTTTTTGTACTTTAAAATAGCGATCCTCCAATACACATTTAAGAAACTGTTTTCCCCAGATCATTCGGCTAGATGTGTGCAGGAGTTCCTGTTTTTACCAGCCACATATGTCTAGTACATTTACGAAAACATTTAGTAAAATTAAGAAGAATACCAGCTTTTGACTTAATGTATTTAGTGTATATTATATAGTTAAACAATGTGTCCGGAATTTGCTATATTTCCATTGCAAACGTACATTTCTCAATAAAGCAGTCACTGCACTTACGTAATTCACTCCTCTTAGTTAAGTGTCCATCTTTTAAAACTCATTTGAACCTCAAGATATGTACAGCCGTTTCTTGCATTATGACGACAAAAACCCATATGCTTCACTGAATTTTCAACCTAAAAGGTTTGAAGTCGCTCATGTCACTTGTTCGGATGGAAAATGTAAGACTTTTAAAATCATACAATTCACGAAAGGATCTGGAATATGCACTAAAATAAGCTATTTGCCAAGGTTAAACAGTTCCAAACTACTGAAATTTAGCTGGACGTTTGTATCGTTTATTTTATTTCAGCAGTATTTACTTGGTGACGTCATCGTGGAAAATGCATACAACTCGTGATACAGAGGACTGAGCAACATGTTTAAGCTTATACCGAGTTCTCATCGCATTAACAATAGTCTTTATCTTGATAATGTAGTCGACTAGAGAAATGAAGACAGTGTGTGTGTGTGTGTGTGTGTGTGTGTGTGTGTGTGTGTAAGTGTGTGTGTGATTTGGATTTTTAACGTACCTTTAACCATTTTTCAGTTATATCGCTACGATGTCTGCAGTGTGGCAGTTTATAGTGATGCCTAGTACTGGGACATAATGTCCCACCCAGTCACAATATCCTGACACCAGTCAGACCAGTCCTAACACTAACCTCTTAATAATGGTCGCCAAGCGAGGCAGCTGTTAGTATCATATTTGTAAGCCTTTGGTATGACTCGATCGGGGATCAAACCCATGACCTCCCGCATCGGAGGCGGACGCTCTAACCACTAGGCCACCGGAGCGGTCAGAAATGAAGACAGAGAACTTCAAACATCTAGAAAAAACAACTAATGAGATATTAGAATAACATTCTGCATACAATATTGTAATAATATCAAATTATATATTATAAGTATTTATAGGAGAAACAAATGTATAGATAACAATGAAATATGGCAACAGCGCTGATTCAATGTGAGTGGGTGGGGTAGATGAAGAACTATTAAATTCAGCTCAGGTGGAATATATATATCTATATATATATATCTATCTATATATATATATATATATATATATATATATATATATATATATATATATATATATATATATATATATATATATATATATATATATATATATATATATATATATATATATATATATATATATATATATATAGTTACTACAATGTAGAGAAATACAAAATTTGTGTGAATATATACATATTTCTGCAACAAATATCTTAGTTTATAGTACATACCTTTAAACCGCCCTAAAAATATCCGCAGTAGTAAATGGGGATACCCTAGAGTCAATGGGAATTAGCATTACAAAACCCCCTGGGACACTCTAGCGTCAATGGAAAATTAACATGGAGAAAAATCGTGGGACAATCTAGCGTCAAGAGAAATTAACATGGAGAAAAATCGTGGGACGGTTTAGCGTCAAAGGAATTTAAACAGGGTGGGACTTTATAGCGTCAAGGGAAATTGAACATGGGATTTTTTTTTTTTTTAAATTTTTTTAAAAAAGGGGTAGGCAATTGAAAGGCTATCTCTTTTCGAGAAATATGGATGGCCCTGAAAAGGGCCTTTGGGTTTATGTTGATATTAATATTAACATAGATGGCATCTGTCACATCTTCTTCTTCTTCTTCTTAAACTCCTTCTAACTGCCGGTCCATACACAAGTACCCTCTTGAGACATCCTTGTCTTTCTATGTAAACTCTCCTCATCCATTGACTAGTATCTGTCCTATCAACAACAGTCCACTTGGACCTGACATACATGAGCATGTCCGTTCTAAACATCATGGAAGACACAAGCGTAGAAGATTGCACATCGGTCCACATCTTGAAGCGACGAGAACAAGTGAATCAATGCACTGAACTGCGCTTATTTATAGGTAGAGGTAGGATTGAAACGGATTGAGTTCATTCACCAATCCAAACACGCGTTACAAAATTCAGTCAGCCCGCATCCAATCCGAAGAGATTAGTCTGTGACGTCAGTTGGTCTATATAGATTCGCTAGCGCTTGTGTGCAGTCAATCTATGCGACAGTGATTCAACATGACGGAAACTCAGAAAACGATCCATTGGGGTGCACCAGCAGGGGAGACTGCCCAACGGAACCCGGACTTACTTTCAGAAGAGGTACATTGGGATTTTGTGGATTTTCTTACCTCGCAAGAATTTGTTCCGGAACCTTCGTCTCATTCTTCATTACCGCAAGTGGAGAATTTTAGACAGAGACAGAAAGAAGAATTGGAGAAATTTATGCAACGACAAAAGGAAGCGGAACAAGCTTTTCTCCTACAGCAACAGCAACAGCAACAAGAAGAGGTAAGAAAAAAACAACAGCAACAACAGCAAGAAGAAGTAGCAGCAAAGAAACAAGAGGGTGAAAATCAAACGGCTACGGTACTGTTGGACATTTTAGCGGAGTTAAGAAGTCTGAAACAAATGTATCAGACTTCTTTATCACGACCGAAGAGAATACGACCTTCCCGCGCTAAACACGCCAACCCTGTGACTAAGCCTATCGTACCACCCTTTGTGATTTCAACCCAATCATCAGAAGTAGGCCTTGGCCGTGGCAAAGGCTTAAGGCAGTTAAAGTTGATTGGTTAAACTCACTCCTACACCATAAAGAAAAAAGGCCCTTTACAGGGCCACCCACATTTCTCGAAAAGAAATACAATTTCAATTTGCCAATAACTCAAAAATAAACCCCACCCATTTTACCCTTATAGTACGTGTCTGTGTATGAGTGCGTGAGTGTAGCTTCTTATTTTAAAATCAAAACTCAAAGACACTTACCTTATATCATTCATGTATTCTTTTCTCCATTTTTTACAATCCAATTCACAATTCACCACAGAACACTTTAATTAAAAGTTCATTGACTTCTTCTTTCTCCTTGTTTAGTCTCGCTGTTTTTTGAATTTCTTCACCGTTTTTTCCTCATTTTCTTCCCTTCTTCTTTTCTTCTCCTGTTTCTTTGCCTCTTTTAAATAGAATTGTCTTCTTTCTTCCTCTTCTTCCTCTGAAGAATCCCTCTCTACTTTCGAAGAATCCCTCTCTTCTTCCGAAGAATCCCTCTCTTCTTCTGAAGAATACTTCTTTTCTTCTGACTCCTCTTGTTTCTTTTTTGGGCAATCTGGAGACCAATGTCCTTTTTCTTTACAATAATAACAGGTATCTTGACTTTTGTCTTTTTTAGCCCCTGTTTTTTTTTTCTTTTTTGACGGTCTGGACACTCTGAAGACCAATGCCCTTTCTTCTGACAAATATAGCAAGTATCCTGACTTTTATCTCGAAAGGAAGGAGAGTAGTCCGTAGGCTGGTCTGAAGAGAATTTTCTAATGACCCCTCGCAAAGCTCTGACGAAACGTTCCATCTGGGTAGTCTCTTCCATCGTTGTGCTCGGTTTGAGAGTGAAATGAATAGTGAAAGGACAAGACACACACCCTTTTATATACGCTGGTTTGTCATGACTATAAATTAGTCTATGGTGTTTAAACTTGAGTCATTTGACGTTTTGCACTCAAGATGAAACGATCCTATTCATTCGAGAAGAAAGAAGAAGAAGAAGAAAGTAAGAGGCAGAAACGTGATCTATCGCCTCGTACCAGGGCTGAAATCTTGGCACAAATTCATGCCAGTGATTTTGAAGAGGACATGAGTGAACCAGAATCCGAACCCTCTAAACCAAGTTCACCACCCTTAGTCAACCCTGAAAAGTACTATTCCATTCGAGAGACGGAAAAGCGCTCCTCTAGAAAATTTAGAACCACGGCTTACACCTACACGGTGAAGTTTAAAGATTTCAAGTCCGACGTACCCTTAGAGAAAGCAGAAGGGTTTATCACCGAGATGTGGGATTCTTTGCTCACCGCACTCAAGCGACAATGTCAACCCAAAGAAGACGATCGCTTGACACTATCCATAGATCACGACGGTTTGAAATCCCCTGTTTGGATCGAGTTTAGCAGACCCGCAGAACTAACCCCTTCCAAAGTCATGGACAAGATTCAACACGTACAACAATCTAATGACCAGTTTGACATCACCGATGGTAAAGCCACACTGAAAATGGCCCACGTCTCTCCTCCTCAAGGGACTGGACGCAAAAAGATGTTATTGGTGGACGACCTTCGCAACACCAAAACAAGTCTCGTCCGAATTAACAACCCTCAAGACCAGATGTGTTTAGCTCGAGCCATCGTGGTGGGACGAACCTATGCCAACAAGAACGACACGACAGAATGGAAAAGAGCCTGGAAAACTATTCAACAATCGGACCGAGCCAAACAACGAAACGAAGCAGAACTCCTGTTGCAACAAGCTGGCCTGTCCAAAGACACACCCTGTGGCATTCCTGAGATGCAAAAATTGCAAGATGCCCTAGCTCCACGCTACACCTTGAAAGTGCACCCTCAAGAAATGCGTGGGTCTCTGTTGTTTCGAGGCCAAGATTTTAAGGACGGAAAATACATTCATGTCTATTATCACGATGAACATTTCGATACCATTACCAGTATCACTGGATTCCTGGGATACGGTTATTATTGTGAGAAATGTGATTATGGTTATAACAATCGAGAGCAACACAAGTCTTGTGGATGGAAATGCCCAGGATGTTTGGCCTCTCCACCCTGTCTGAGCGAAGAACCAGTGCCTTGTTCAACTTGTCTGCGCACGTTTGTCAGCCCTACCTGTTACCAGCAACATTTGAAAACACAAGGTTCACAGAAGAAATGTGCTTGTCAACTCCTGAGATTGTGCCCTACGTGTGGACAAGGCATACGTACCAATAGTACCAAGGCACACGTATGTCGAGGAAAGAAAAAATGTCACATTTCTCACCACATCGTGGACTTGGAACACGAATGTTACGTGCAAAAATACCAACCCCCACCATAGGAAGAGGACGGTCACAAGAAGAAAGGCAATTTCATCTTTTTCGATTTCGAATGCATGCAAGAGACCGGCATTCACATTCCTAATTTCTGCGTGGCTCATCGAGCGTGCGAGAAGTGCATTCAAGAACCTATCTTCAGTCATTGCCTTCACTGCAGCAAGATTCCTGGAGGGCGTGAAAAAATCTTTCGGGGACCGAACACGTTAGCCGATTTTGCCCGATGGGTCTTAGACCCCATCGACAAGACGTGGAGCCAAGAGGACATCGAACGTTACGGAGATTGTCATCGTCATGCCACGGTGATGGCTCACAATTTCTCCGGATACGATGGACAGTTTCTTTTGAGGTACTATGCGGAACAAGGCACCGAGCGTCCTAAAGTCACTTTGAACGGAGCTAAAATCATTTTCATGCAAGTGGGACAAGTACAGTTTAAAGATTCGATGAGCTATTTGGCCATGCCTTTGAGTCGAATGCCTAAAACGTTTGGAATGACAGAAATGGCTAAAGGGTACTTTCCACACTTTTTCAATACGGAAGCCAATCAACACGCTGTTCTACCCCATTTACCTGAGGCTCACTATTACGACCCCGACAACATGCGTACCGAACAACGAGAAGCTTTCTACGCTTGGTACCAGGCTCACGCCTCGGACCCTTTCGACTTTCAGGAAGAAATGCTAAAGTATTGTCGTTCCGACGTGGACATTTTACGGCGTTGCTGTGGAAAATTTCGAGAACTGTTCATGGAACACGGAGGGGTCGATCCTTTGAAAGAAGCTTGCACCATTGCCAAAGCGTGTTCCTTAGTGTACCGACAACGATTCATGCCTGAAAACACCGTGGCTGTCATCAGCCCTCAAACGACCCACTATGTCAAGCGTCAATACTCGGTCAAAGCCCTACGCTGGTTACATTACTTGTGCGACAAGGAAGACAAATGGATTCAGCATGCCCGCAACGGAGGAGGCGAAAAGACCATCGGAACGTATTCGGTCGATGGCTGGGACTTAGAAAACCCCAAGATCGTGTACGAGTTTAACGGCTGCTTATTTCACGGATGTCCGGTCTGTTATCCTGACCGTAGCACTAAAAATCAGTTTTTACAACGAACCATGGAAGACTTGTACCAGGACACTTGTCAGCGACGCCTAAAGTTAGAACAGCAAGGATACCAAGTGGTGGAAATGTGGGAACACGAGTACGATCACCGTATGAAAACCGATCCCGAGTTTAAACGCCTCGTGGAAAGTTACCAGTTCATGGACCCGTTGAACCCGAGGGATAGTTTGTACGGAGGAAGGACCAATGCCACCTGTTTGCTGTACCAAGCCGACGAAGAGAAAGGAGAAGAAATCAAATACTTGGACGTGTGTTCACTGTATCCCTACGTGTGCAAATATTGTCGGTTTCCTGTAGGGCACCCGCAATTGCTGACGGAACACATCGACCTGAAAAACATTCGACAATACGAAGGCTTGATCAAGTGTAAAGTTTTGCCTCCCACGAACCTATACCATCCCGTCTTACCTCACCATTGTCAAGGCAAACTGATGTTTCCCTTGTGCCGTACTTGTGCCGAAACGTGCAACCAGGACCAACCTTGCCATCACAGCCAGGAAGAACGGGCCTTGACGGGAACCTGGGTCAGCGTGGAATTGTTCAAAGCTCTGGACATGGGATACCAACTGTTAGAAGTGTACGAAATTTGCCACTTTCCCAAGACACAACAGTACCACAAGGGTGACCCTACTCAGAAAGGCATTTTCGCCGACTACGTGGATGCCTTTTTGAAACTGAAACAAGAAGCCAGCGGCTATCCTTCCTGGTGTCACACTCCCGAAGACCAAATACAATTCAAAGAGAAATACTACGAACAAGAAGGCATCTCTTTAGACCACATCGAAAAAAACGAAGGCAGGCGATCTTTTGCCAAAGTGATGTTAAATTGCTTGTGGGGTAAAATGGCACAACGACCGTGTTTACCCAAGACGGAATATTTGACAGAACCTTCCCGCTACTTCCAGATGATTCACGACAAAACCAAATACATGAAACACGTGGACGTCGTTCGAGAGGATTTGATCTTGGTCAATTACGAAGAAGATCTGGACTTTGTACAAGACGACCCTTTTGGAAATGTCATCATTGCGGCTTACGTGACAGCTCATGCTCGCTTAAAATTGTACGAAGCTTTAGAACTGTTAGAAGAACGCGTCCTGTACTTTGACACGGACAGTTGCATTTACATCCATCACCCGAGTCAACATCACCCTGACATCGAAGGAGACCGTTTAGGAGCCTGGACAGACGAGCATCCCGACGACAAGATTCTAAGTTTCGTCAGTGGTGGTCCCACAAATTACGGCTACGAATACCGGGACAAACAAGGAGAAGTGCACACGACGTGCAAAGTGAAAGGACTGACTCTGAATCATCGTACCAGTCGAGTTTTTCAACTTTGGGGTATTGAAAGAAGCCTTGCAATCGGGAGAGGATGGAAACTTTAAAGTGACCACTTATCAACCGAACAAGATTGTACGTTTACCCACTCACCACATCGTCAGTCGGCCCCTAGAAAAAGTCTATCAAATCGTGTACCAGAAGCGAGTGAGACTTCCCAATCACTTTACGTTGCCGTACGGTCACGTCGGTATTGGTCTGTATATGAAAAGGAACCCTAGGCAAGATCGATAGTTCATTGTTCATTGAAGTAACTTACCATGTCGTTGACGAAGAAGAAACCAGATTGGTTAGGAGCCAAATGTTGGACATCACCGAGACCAGGGTTTTGAGGCTTGGACACAAGAGGTGGCCCAGTATGCACGAGAGTTATTCAAGGAAAAAGTTACTTTTCAACCCGTGTTAGTGACGGTGCCAGAAGAACCAGTCACCCAGGACGGGACTGTCGTGGACAGGCCTGAAAGACCCTTTCGGGAGGGCACTTGTGTGACCTTACCCCCTACTATAGAACTGGTTAGAACTTTACCCAAAACATGTGGTTGTTGTACAGACACTTGTTTTTATTCCACGTTCATGGTTATCATGTGCCTTTTATTCTTGTACTTAAGCCTTTGGCTTTTATGTATTTTTGTCTTTCGTATTCATGTTTGAAAAAAACCATTCAATAAACGTGTTCTGAAAAAAGTATATAAACTCTTGTCTTGTTTGTTTTTCGTGTCACAAGTGACATTCCTCACACTATGGCTACCTCTGCTGTCTCTGCTCCCTCTTCCTCTACTGTCAAAGTCATCGACGAACACTTAGATCGTGCCAGTTGGGAGGCTTTGTATCTTCGCCATCCCTTTAACATGCTCATTGCTGGACCTAGCGGTTCAGGCAAAACCGAATTCGTCAAACGTTTGATCGAACATAAACATCATTTGATCGATCGACCCGCTCAACGAATCGTGTGGTGTTACAAAGAGTGGCAATCGGCGTACAGCCTCTTGCGAGAAAGTCAAGGCGATTCCATCGTGTTTGTGGAAGGCATTCCTAAAGAAGACGACGGCATCGTCTCTGACTCCCGTCAAACCCATTTGGTCATTTTCGACGACATGTTAGGAGAAGACGAAGAAGAAATTAAACTGTGGTTCACGCGCAAAGGGCATCACCGTAATGCCAGTGTCGTTTACATCACCCAAAATTTGTTTCAACAAAGTAAAGCCCATCGCACCATCAGTCTCAATGCGCATTACGTGGTCTTGTTTAAAAGCCCTCGAGATAAATCGCAAGTGCAAGTCTTAGCCAAACAGTTAGGACCGCCTTGGCTGACTCAGGCGTACGACGATGCCACTCAAACGCCACACGCCTATTTACTCGTCGATTTGAAACCTACGACTCCCGAGGATTTGCGATTTCGTACCCACTTGTTTCACCACTGGTGCCAAGACGGAGGGCCTGTCCTGTACACGTCTCCGTCCTCGACTTCATTTCACTCCCCATAAAAAAATCTATAAAAACCTCAGACCCTTTTTCGTCTGTCTCACACAGTGTGAACATGACGTCCCTTCAGTCGCATCTTCCCGTCAAATTGATTCGTGCCTTGTATGGCATCAGTCGAGAAAAAGATCCACAAACACGAGCTCGTGTCTTAGAAGCTAGTCTCAAAGAAGTCTTACGATGGTTCACGGTGACGGCACGTCAATTACTCCAAGGAATCATTCAGATTCCTCATCAAACCAAACGCTTTTTTGATTGAAACAAAGTCGCTTTGGTCCAACTGGCCGATCCCCGCATCGACACTCAAACCAAAAAACAAATCATTTTGAAACCTGGAGGGAGCGGTACTCTAGGAGGGGTCATCATTCGCTCACTCTTAAGATGGGATCCTAATGCCCCCAAAGTTATACCCAAGACAAAAGTCCAACGAAGCCCCAAGAAGAAAAAGACCAGGTCCCCAAGGAGAACTTCTCCAGTGGCAGGGCCCTCCTCTAACCAGACACCACCACCCCGGAAAAAGAAAAGAAGCCCCCAGAAAAAGAAACAGAGAAAAAGTCCCCAGAAAAAGAAAAGTCCACAGAAAACTAGTCGCAAGAGAGGCACTTCGGCCAGGAAGCAACCTTACACTCGCAAACCACGACCTGCCACAGCGGTGACTGCGTCTCCGGCAGCCTCACGTTTGTCCACTTCTCCGTTAATGACACCCAGAACTGAAGAGTACTTGGAGACGTTGATCACACCAAGAACTTCTCCGTTGATGACCCCCAAAAGAACTTCCCCAGTGGCAGGACCTTCCAATTTAGTGACAGTGGCTGCTGCTCACAAAGTACCTTCTCCCAAAATCAAAGTTCACGAAAGATCGGGCATGTTACAAAGTTTACTGGATTTGTCCAAGCAAGAACTGGCTCGATTTAGTCCGTTACGTACCCCTGCACGACGTGTCATGCCTGTCCTCAAACTAATACGACGTCAAGACAATCAGTGGCGACGCGTTCCAGTATAAAAAAGGCCTGTGACCAACTCGGGGTATCAGTGTTTTTGGTGCTCCTGAAGACTCAAAGATGTCACCCTCCAGAAAACCCCAAGGAAAGAAAAGGAAAGGACTGCCACAACGTTTAGCCAAACATGGGGACATGTTATCTGTCCTGTCCAAAGCTTCTCCACCCCTACGAGAAAAACTCATTCAAACGGCCTCCAAAGAGGTCATCGATACCGTGTGCGAATGTTGTTTGAACGTTTTGAAAGGCACGATCCCTTTGTCCAAACACCAGAAACAATGCTTAGGCAAACATTGTCACGTTCTTCGCCAAATGGTTCAAAAGAAAATTCCCATTCGTCAAAAAAAGAAGATGTTAGTGCAACGTGGAGGTATTTTACCTCTCTTGTTAGGCCCCATACTGAAAGGAGTCTTGGGAACCATGTTGGGAGGACTGGTGGGAGCAAGATAAAAAGGCCTCGGAAGTTCCAAGATCTCAGAATCGACCCCTGACAACCCCATGGAAGGACGAAAACTAGCTTTAGTGCCTTACAAACGATGGATGGAATACCATCGGTGGCAAGAACAACACACCCCTCATTTACCTCCCAATCCCCATTTGAGCGAGATGTCCCAGTTACAACACGAATTGCAGTCCTTGATGGATCGCCAAGATTTGTCCGAAACAGAAAAATCGCAAAAGTACGGTCAACTCTTGCAACGACTGCAACTCTTTCACCAGAAAGATTTAGACGAAACAGCTATATTCACTTTGAAAGATTTTAAGACCTTGATGAAAAGTCCAGCACCATCACCAGTACCAGTACCAGTACCAGTGACCAAGACAGAAAAAGGAAAAGAAGAAGAAGAAGGGTTTCAAACTCCACCAGAAAAAGTACGCAAGTTAACAACACCACCTACCTCAAGAATTGGATGGATTAAAAAGATGATGACCACCCCTTCTTCATCACAAGAGAAAAAGAAAGTGAAGACAGAAGTGAAGACAGAAGTGAAACAAGAACCGATATCCCCCGCTCAGACATCCTCCTCCTCTTCAACACCTATTGCCGGTCGCACACGCAAAGCATTGCAATCCAAGAAAGTACCCCAAGAGAAAAAGAGTAGCATCCTCCAAGAGTGGGTGTCTTATTAACACAAAAAATAAAAATGGAAAAAGTCTTAGCCAGCATTTACTACGATCCCTCCCATCCTGCAGGTTACGCAGGAGTTCAAAAATTGTATCGTGCTGCCAAAACTCGACTGAAAAGTCTCCGTTTACCCCAAGTGCAACGATGGTTACAAGAACAAGCTACCTACACTTTACACAAACCCATTCGACGCAAGTTTGCCAGAAGTCGCACCCGAGTGGAAGGCATCGATCATCAATGGCAAGCCGATTTAGCCGATGTCTCTCATTCGGCCAGCTACAATCGTGGCTACAAATATTTGTTTTGTGTCATGGACGTCTTTTCCAAATTTGCCTGGGTCGTGCCCTTGACTTCCAAATCGAGCAGCGAGTTAGTGCGAGCCCTGCAACGGGTGTTGAAACAAAGCGGTCGTCACCCTCTTCGATGGCAAACGGACAAAGGCACCGAATTTCTGAACCAAGCTTTCCAAAAAGAATTAAAGAAACGTGACATTCATTTTTTTACCACCGAGAATCCCGAAACCAAAGCCAGCATCGTGGAACGTTTTCAACGCACTTTGAAAGAACGCATGTGGAAATATTTTACGCATTACCACACTCTGAAGTACATCGACATCTTACCACACCTGGTGCAAGCGTACAACCAATCTTACCATCGAAGCATCGGACGTGCCCCGCAAGACGTGACTCCCGACAACGAAGTGCTGGTGTTTGAGCGTCTGTTTGGTACGTCCCCGACGAGGGCTGTCCCCGAGAAAAGTGGAATGTTGGCCGTAGGAGATTGGGTGCGCATTGGCAAAACCAAACGCACTTTCGACAAAGGTTACTTACCTAACTGGACGCCTGAATTGTTTCGCGTCACTGGACGAGTGCATGGCCGTCATCCTGCCGTCTATAAATTGGAAGACATGAACGGAGAAGTGCTCAAAGGAACGTTTTATTTGCCCGAGTTACAACGTGTCACCAAAAAAGAAGACGACGTGTACGACATCGAAAGCATTCTCGAACGCAGAACCCGTAAAGTGGGCAAACGACGTGTCAAAGAAGTCAAAGTACGTTGGAAAGGATATCCACCCAGTTTTGATTCTTGGATCGACGCTTCGCAAGTCATCGACTATAAAAAGAAGTGACCATCATGCCTTTTCACACAGACGCAGCTACGTCGACCACTCCTCCTTCACCCAGTTCTTCTGTGCAAGATTTACAAAAACAATTCTTGTGGGTGTGGTGTGGAGAACGTGTGCCTAAAACGCAAATCGTCTTTTTCTGCCAAATCTTCGTGGTGTATTGTGTCATCGGGGCAGCCATCGCCAATTTGAGTTTGCAACAAGGAGACAAACAATTGTGGACCATTTTATTGAGCAGTTGCATCGGTTACCTGCTTCCTAACCCCTGCCTGAAATTCACCTCGAACGGGAACCACGGGAACCTTGTGTCCAGTGCCAGTGCCAGTCACCACTCCAACCACAACCAGAACCCCATTTTGGGCGGAGACACGCCTCTGACGTCCACTAACCCCTCGGACAGCCACAGAACTCTGGAATTATGAGTCACCAAAACCAATTTTACTTAACCTTACCCAGTGACAGTTCCATGGAGGTGTTTCCCAAGAACACGTTGTGCTGTTACACGGCCAAATTACCTCAAGCCATCCCCTTAGATCACCAAGCCCATTGGGAAGTGGCTTTAGTAGAAATGATTCATCCGACCCAAGTCCTCAATGTCCTTCCCAATCAAAATTTTTTTGATGTGGAAGTTCATGACGAACAATTGCAACAGTGGATGGATAGCAATGTCAAATATGACAAGAAAACCCGTACACAAAAGTACACCACCTATCACTTGTTCATTTCCCCAGGCTATTATTTTAGTGGTCAACATTTGGTCAGCACCATAGCCTTCAGGTTTAATGCCGTGTTTCTGAAAGCTTTGGAGCATGTTAACAAAAGTGTCACCATGGAGTACCACAAAGCAGCTCGTCGCTTCTTGATGAAATTTGAACGGAATAAAATCCTGTCCATTTTATTTTGTCCTGAATTGTATAACATGTTGGGCGGAGACATGAACCTGAGAATGAGCATGATGAAGAAAAGCGAATTACCCATCGTTTACGACAACGAGTCTTTTAGCAAGTTATTTCGTGCCCCGGTAGAACTGAACCAAGGACTGAATTTGATGTTTGTGTACTCCGATGTGGTGGAGTATAACGTGGTGGGACACACCTCCGTACCGTTACTGCGTGTCATTCCTTTCAAAGTGGATTCTGCCACGAACGCTGACGAGGAAGGTGGAAACACTTACCACGTCCACCGCGAATTTGTACATCCTCACTATTTGCCTGTCAGTAAGTCGTATTTGGACACGGTCAACATTACTATAAAAGGAGATTTGGGACAAAATATTCCATTCACCAAAGGAAAAGTCACGGTGAAACTCCATTTTCGAAAACGGTTTTCTCACGATTCGTAAGTCATGTATCCAGTGTACCGAGGGGTTGCTCGACAGCGAGGGCACGGTTTAGGAGATATGTTAAAATCGGCCTTTCGTTCGGTGGCCCCGGTGTTGAAACCGATGGTGACACGCGGATTGCACGCCTTGAAAGATGCGGCACTGACGCAAGGCAAAGAATTTCTCCAAAATGTCATCATCGACAAACAAAACCCTAAAGAAGCCTTCATGAGGGCAGGCAAAAATGTCTTGCTGCAAACGGGCATAGACATTTTGGGTCACCGAGAAACACCTATAAATGCCCTGCACGCTACCGAGTCAGGCATTCAGCAAGGACAAGGCAGAAAGAGACGACGAAGAAAAGACCCTTTCACCAGACTTCAAGCTAGAAAGGCCAAGAAAAGAAGAACCGTTCGAGACTTAGACGTTTTCGATTATTGAGAAAAGAGACAAAAAAATGATGCACCGAGAATCTTGCGCTTGTTCCAAGACGGAACTGGATCTGTTTGCCATGCCCCCCACGATGATGACGATGCAAGAATCCCAGTGGGTGGAATTTCACCCCGTCTCCTCACTGACCGATTCCGCTCCCATCGAGTTTGAAATCAAAGGACAGCCCGAAGATTACATCGATCTGAATAGCAGTTACTTGTACCTGAAAGTCATAATTCTAGATAAGACTGGAGGTCCTATAGACGATGAAGCAGTAGCTCCCGTCAACAATTTCATGCATTCCTTGTTCAGTGGAGTGGACTTGTACTTGAATAACAAACTGGTCAGTAGCAGCATGGATACTTACCCTTATCGTGCCTACCTGGAAAATCTCTTGACGTACGGAATAGATGCCAAGAACACTCATCTCAATGCCTGTGTGGTATGGGAAGCTGACGAACCTACCAAGTTTGAAATATTGGAAACTGATGAAAAGAAAGACACCAATGATGTATTTCTAGAACGAAGAAAGAGAATCACGGGAGCCGACACAAGTTTAGAACTGATGGATCGTTTGCATTTGGACATGTGGTTGCAAGAAAAGTATTTGCTGAACGGGGTGGATGTCCGCCTGAGACTGAATCGTAGCAGTGCCGCTTTCCATTTGATGGCTGATAGTGACGGTTACAAAACCAAAATCCTAGAAGCCAGACTCTACGTACGCCGTGTGGAAGTGTTACCTAAAGTGGGAAACGACATCAGTCAGACGTTGAGCAGAACGACTGCCAAGTATCCCATACGACGCGTGGAAGTGAAAACCTTCACCATTCCCAAGGGACAGCGATCCATGATCGAAGATCATCTGTTCCAAGGACAGTTACCCAAACGTTTGATCGTTGGTATCGTCGAGAATACAGCCTTCAACGGAGCTGCCGAAAAAAATCCTTTCTACTTTCAACACTTTGGCGTGTCCAAAATCGAAGTCAGTCGCGATGGCAAGACCTTGTGTACCCGACCTTTCGAACCTGACTTTACCAAGAAGAATTACTTGAGATCGTACTTGTCCCTGTACGAAGCCACCGGACAGTTAGGAACCAATACCAGTCACGGTATTACGTACGAGGATTATGCAGGAGGCTACGCTTTGTGGGCTTTCGATTTCACTCCAGACCAAGGCAGCGACGAGGGACATTTCCACCCTATAAAATCCGGCCAGATTCGTGTGGAAATTCAGTTTAAAGACCGAGACCCTGATGAAACGGTGAACGTCATCCTGTATGCAGAATTCGATAATACCATAGAAATCAACAGTTTGAGAGAAGTCATCCTAGATTACTAGAAACCATGGAAGACTGTTATCCCTCTTTACCTAGTGGAGAAACTTTTAGTGTTGGATTATTGTTAAAAAATGTTAGAGTTGTTGTTGTTTAGTGTTAAGTGATTTTTGAATAAAAAATGTTGTGTTTTGAAAAAATGCCTTTGTCTTTTGTTTAGCTATAAGAATGTTGGATTGATGCTCTTTCATTTCTTACTATCCCTCTCATGACACTCACTAAACGTTGCGACTCAAAAACCGTGTGGGGGATGTTTTCCTTCACGTCCGCGCTTTGACTTTAAGAACCGGGGTTGTTTCCAGTCTAACCATCCATTGTCGACTCATCCTCCTAAGAAGATGTGCTCTAAACTAGCTAAACTCAACGAAGCCTACGTGAATTTGCATAGGGTCAGACACAGTCTGATACCGAAGCCAGAAGAAATAGAGAATGTGAGAATGTTAAAAATCACTGAAGACCTGATAGAAGAGCTCTTCAGAGAAGAAATGAACAGGGAAAAAGAAGAATGGACAGAGAAGTACAGACTTCAGAGACAGCAGCAACAGCAGCAACAACAACAACAGCAGCAGCAACCTGAAGCTGACAGAGGCTTTGTCGATTGTCGTATCGACACCAAAGAGTTCTTCTTCTCTTTCCGAAGAAGCAGACCTATCGCCAGAAAGTCTATCCTCAGAGGACATCGCATTCTTAGAAACTAAAAAGAATGCCATACCAAAACAAAAAAAAAACAGCCCTTTTCAGGGCTACCAAATACTCTAGAAAAGAAATAACGATCGATTTGCCAATGTGTGTAGGTAGAGTAGTGTGAAAATAAACACTAACTCTTTTTTAAAAAAATGTGAGGGTATGTGTTTGTGTGTTTGTGTTTGTAAGTGGTTAAGTAAGTTGGTACGGATAGTAGATTAAAATGATGTCTTTTTTGGTGTTTGAGGTGTATATTTGGAGTTAGATTGGATTGCTTTGCGTATGTGGATAGTCTATTGAAGTGATTTATAAAAAATTTTAAAATAGTGATGGGTAGCATAAAAAAGTGAGTGAGTGTTTCTTTTAGGTCCGCGCGTTGTTGTTTTTTTGTGGTTATGATCTAGGTAAGATCAATTTTATGTTTTTAGGGGATGTTTTCGTTCACGTCCGCGCTTTCACTATAAATTGAAACTCGTTCGGTAGTCCAGCTACCCTTGTTGATTGATCAAGACCAAAAATGAACACGAGACTGGAGAAACTGTTAGAACTTCATGTGCATCTGGAATATGCCAGGCGCATATTAAATGAACTGGCCGCGGAAGCCATTGTGGAGGAGGGAAGGATAAGAAAGGAGGAGGAAAGAAGAAACAAAGAAGAGGAGGAGAGAAGATATAAAGAAGAAGAGGAAAGAAGATACAAAGAGGAGGAGAGAAGATACAAAGAAGAGGAGGAGGAGGAAAAGGAGAGAAGAAGAAGAAATTTCAGAATCCCAGAGAGCGAAAATTGGGATTCTGAAGCGACATATCCTGCCTCTGCTCTCTCCCCCCAAAAGGTAAAAAGTAACTGGGGGATAAGATGTGTATGCGGCTCCAGGCCTGGAAGGTGCCACCATTAACCAGGTGTCCATGAAGTTCCAAACAAAAAAACAGCCCTTTTCAGGGCTACCCAATACTCTAGAAAAGAAATAACCATCAATTTGCCAATGTGTAGGTAGAGTAGTGTGAATATAAACACTAACTCTTTTTTAAGATAGTGTGAGGGTATGTGTTTGTGTGTTGGTGCTTGTAAGAGCTAAGGTATGTTTGTGTGAATAGTAGATTATGGGTTTCTTTATTGTTTCTTAGCGTAGGTGAAGAGTATAGTTAGGGTTCTGTAAGCGCTCACGTACGATTGTGTGGATAGTAGATTATGGATTTTGTTTATTGTTTCTTAGCGTATGTGGAGAGTATAGTTAGGGTTTTGTAAGCGCTCACGTACGATTGTGTGGATAGTAGATTATGGATTTTGTTTATTGTTTATTAGCGTATGTGGAGAGTATAGTTTGGGTTTTGTAAGCGCTCACGTACGATTGTGTGGATAGTAGATTATGGATTTTGTTTATTGTTTCTTAGCGTATGTGAAGAGTATAGTTAAGGTTCTGTAAGCGCTCACGTACGATTGTGTGGATATTAGATTATGGATTTTGTTTATTGTTTCTTAGCGTATGTGGAGAGTATAGTTAGGGTTTTGTAAGCGCTCACGTAAGATTGTGTGGATAGTAGATTATGGATTTTGTTAATTGTTTCTTAGCGTATGTGAAGAGTATAGTTAGGGTTTTGTAAGCGCTCACGTACGATTGTGTGGATAGTAGATTATAGATTTTGTTTATTGTTTCTTAGCGTATGTGGAGAGTATAGTTTGGGTTTTATTATATGAAATGAAAAAGTAGGGGGGGTGTTTTCCTTCACGTCCGCGCTTTTCGTATAAGAACCCACAGTATTCGTCGTTCAAACCATTCTGCAAAGAATAAAAAAAGAAGATGGCTTCTAACCAAATGGACAAAATGGAAAAATTGCAAAACGTCCTCGACAATTTAGGAATGATAGAGCAAATGTTGGTTAACCTAAACGAGGATCACTATTCTTATAGTCCCCATCGAGTGAAGATGGAGATAAACAATTTACGAAAAATGAAGGTAATCATCAGTGATCTGTTGAAAGAAATAAAGGAGGAGAAGGAGGATGAAGAGGAAAGGATAAGGATGAGAGCATGGAATGAAAAAATTGAAAAAGAAGAAGAAAATGAAAAGAGGAAGAAAGAAGAGGAGGAAGAGAAGAAGAAAGAAGAGCAGGAGAAAAAAAGAAAGAAAAGAAGAGAAAGAGTGTTGGAGATAAAATAAGAACTTGGTGGAGAAAAAGAAGAAACTAGAAGCAGAAGAAGAAGAAAACCCAAAGGCCCTTTTCAGGGCCAGCCATATATCTCGAAAAGAGATAGCCTTTCAATTGCCTACCCCTTTTTTAAAAAAATTTAAAAAAAAAAAATCCCATGTTCAATTTCCCTTGACGCTATAAAGTCCCACCCTGTTTAAATTCCTTTGACGCTAAACCGTCCCACGATTTTTCTCCATGTTAATTTCCCTTGACGCTAGATTGTCCCACGATTTTTTTCCATGTTAATTTTCCATTGACGCTAGAGTGTCCCAGGGGGTTTTGTAATGCTAATTCCCATTGACGCTAGGGTATCCACATTTACTACTATCCGCCTTAACCTCGAGCGATTGCAAGGGGTATCTAAGCTATGACTTTAATATGGGACATCATTTTATCATTTGATTTCTGATAGATATATTACACGGTCTAAGAGAAAATGCTTTGCGGTTTTCGGTTCAGCGCATGAACACCTACATTAAATGAGGTTTTTTCTGTGGAAAGATCATCGCTTAATAAGCTACAGCGTAGTAGTGGTCTGGGTCCGTAATTTGTACATATCTTTAACCTTGATGGTAATAGAATAGGACGTTGGGTTGACCCCACTATATCTGTGAGTTAAAATAGGTAAAGTAGGATTGTTCAGAATTTCCAAAAGAGAAGATCCCTTTCTGCAACAGCTTTTGGTAATAAAAATGTTTTTGTATTGATTTTCATGATGAAAGGTGCATGGAGGGTAGTTGTATTGCTTATCAGCTGGATATTTGGCAGTGCGGAGCACGCGTGTATCAAGGGTTGGCATTCCGATGTATTGCAAAACTAAAACCTAAAATATTTATAACACATCTTTATCACATAGTAGGTATAGTTTTCCTATAGTATGTGCAGCTTCATATTTTTATATTACCAACACGTTAAAATATCACTTTATGTGATTCTGATTGGTCCATGTAAACCCATGAAATTATTGCGCAGTATCCTCTTTACTGATCGGCTAGGATCGTGGGAAAACGTTTTTAACCCCTCCTTCTGGAATATTTGATTTTGAATGAACATTTTTGGCGGCCATTTTTGAACTCGACTCACGAAAGGAAATAGAGGAAAAATTATCTCGCCTGTCTGATTATGGATATATTATTACCCCCACAGGGGTTTGTTATGTCATGTATAACAATATCATACTGAGAAAAATTGCGTAAAACTACAAGACAAGAACAACTATAAAAATTAAAACTAAGGGTATTGCTTATTTGATGGCGGGGTCTGTAATATATAGAATCCACCGTATATACAAGCGTGGTTTAAATGTAAACGTACAGAAGTAAATAAACTCACCTTTGTTCACAGAAGAATTTGGACATAAATGGGTCTTCTAACTGACAGAACTTTATCCAACCACATTATCTTTATGTGGTATATATGGGATGCAAATCTGACTCAAAAAGAAATTTGTTTACGTCGTCTGTACAGTCTATTGTTCCAGTCAAATACTGCATATATCCCGTCACAAATGCATTGCAGCAAATGTGGGAATTTTCTGCATCCAGTAGTCATATTTCACATAAAAATTGCAACAATGTATAATAATGTGTTTATGCCAAAGCTCGCAAAAGCTGAACATTATTCAACTCGTTGAATAAATTCAATATTAAATCGTTATCCATTTGAGATCCTCTGTATCTTGAAAGTAAATCTGGCAACATAACAATTATCAGACGTATTCACAGCATATCTGAATTTAGCCATTATGTTCGTCAAAAGTAAATTCACAAGAATATGACTTATTTATGTTTAAAATATTAACTAAAGGGGTTTAAAAATATATAGTTGTAAAAAAAAAATTAGACATGCATGTTTAGCATCAGTAATTTTATTTGTTCTATAACTGCTGTTGTATTGCTTGTGATATACATACAAATAACGTGTATATTACAAAAGGAAAGACATTTAAGAAATGAATAATAAGGATATCTATTACCCAAAATAGAATGAAGCCTGTCATAAGAATCCACCGATGGAATAGACAAATTTTGTTGGTCAAGAGAGGAAAAATTATATCCTGGATGGATCAAAAAGAGTTTTGCCTAAAACTGGTGAACGTTATAGGGGTACAATTGCCTTATGCTACACTGGATGCCCTACATTTACTTTCTTCGTTGAGGAGGCTTTCACAAGAAATAAAAAGCTATTTTAGTTTTTCATTTTTATCTGAAATTGTTTTCGTAAGTTTACGTTAATTCATGCTGAAGTGGCGAGGGGCACAACATGTTGGATCGTGAATGACAGGAGTAAGTTAAAAGTAACCCATCTAACCCGTCTATTGAAAGTTTTAAAATTGTCGTACGTGAACTATTTTTATCTATTTGTGCATGACTGGTTTCTTAAACCTTATTTGCCAGTGAATTGGTTACTAATAAAAGTGAATGATATCTCAGTTCATTGCGTTAATGGCAAAGGCATTGGTGTAAAGATTACCTATTTTAGCAGTCTTTCATCTTAACCGCACATTTGCAATCATCATCAAGCACTAAAGCACAATTACAATATTAATGATCTTTCAAGCGGCCATCTGATGAAAGTTCACCTCGTTCAGTTTTCACCCGCTTTATGCAAATCGAAACAAGACTATATTTACTAGTAAATTTCTATTATCTTTTGTCGATCGACTACATGTCATCATAAAAATAGGGTAATGAATAGGTCATTTTAATTCATATTGTGAAAGTTTAATACTGGTCATCACACTAACAATGAAAGTTCTATTTTAAGCAATATTGTAAATAGTCATATATTTCACAGCCTTCAGGACAACGAGCATTTTATCTAGTTCATCTTCTACCTTAGATGTTATTGTAATAGAAGATCTGGTTATTTGAAAGCATAAATTTTAAACAAGTTTTAAAAGAAACGTGTTTTAGCCGTTCCTGTACTGGATCTGTGAATATTTCATATTGTAATTAGCACCACTCCCAGTGAGCAGTTTGTACTTTGTTAATGATACCCATTTTTTCAACCCTCTGTGTTTACAATCAAGTTGACAAGATTTCAAATTGTCACGAATGAAGATTATCGGCGGTCATCTGGATTATGTATTTGTTTTTGTAGTGGACTGACTTTATCAACCAGATAAAAGGAATTATACGATGGACAATCCTATCACTTTACGATAACGACTAACAACGATCACATGTAAATCAACATATTAAGCTAATGTCTATCAAACTTCGCTGTATCACGTTACGCACGAGACTGTTATGAATCTGAGAAAACTCGAGATTCTATTGGCTACTGATACTGATACAAATGTTCCCATAATTCACTTTGCATGCACCTGATTTGATTAAACTAATAGTGTTACCTTTAGTTGTAAGTTTTCTATTTTGAAAATAAATTTAGAGCGCGGGGTCGTCCCCTGACTGAATTTTTTTTTCTTTCGTAATTATGCTCTTTCTTGTCAAATTTAAGCATTTCAGCTTTTTCAGCTGCGTAAAATGTACTATTGTTGACTCGTACAATACGGAATTAACAGACGAAAGGTGTATCTAGTTATGTTGGACGGACGCCATATACCGCGGAGACTCAACCTGACATTTAGACGTCAGGCAGGTATATATACACCTACCTGGCAGGTATATATACACCTACCTACGCCTTTCTGGCATTAGATTCAACAAGGAAAGGTAATGGTAGCAAACACAGACACTCGCTGGTCATAATCACACAGCAGAAGACAAGTTTTATTTTAAAAACGTTTTCTTGTCGTTACAGAGGGAAAATAACTGAAAGCAAGTTTGATTGTGTTTGCGAGAAAAAGTGAAACAGAAGAATAAATCTGTCGAATAGAGAAGGACTTATATTGAAAAAACATCCAAGTACCGGTTCGATTTTCATTATTTTATCATTTAGATCGTTACTTAACAGGAAATAAGTCTCAAAATACATAAATAAACTATTTTGTACTCAGGAGAAAATATCTACAATAGTCCGGGCTCATAACTAACGGGGTAGTTTCGTGTCCCAGAAGATTCCGATCTTTTCGGAGCAGTGATGAGGGAATTTAATGAAGATTCCAGGAGTATGTTTGAGGTGAAAAATGACAAACAGAGGAAATTCGAAACAAATTCTAGAAGAGATAATTCTGACGGTGGTAAAAGCTTTTCTTCCTCTGTTGAAAGAATAAATATTCATCAAAATGGAAGTCCTCGTGTTCGATGGGTGGACGAAAACTTAAAATTACCTCTCGCTTTGGAATTAAATGAAGACTATCGGGGAAGATCCGATTCTCTCAGTAAGCCAGATGAACTGAAACCAATTCTAAGGCACAAAGCAACATGTATTGTAGTCGTATCGAATAGCTAAATGAATTAATGTTAACAAAACGTATGACTGCAAAATTCATCATTTCCTAAAACACACAAATGCAGGTTGGAAGTAATATATTCTTGGATGGTGTAGGATCTTCATTGACAGCACATATCTCTCTTACAGGAACAGAATTCATATACGTTCATGGTCCATAACCAAGGTACCATACGAAATGTGAAAAGTAACAGATACGTATGTATGTAAGGTCACATAACTGGCTTAAAGTAAGGCACTATGGAGAAATTGTGTTTGCTGAAGGGAAAATACACCGTTGAATTGAATTTCTAATATCTCATTTCTATGGATGGTATGACCGTATTTAAACTGAAAATTGATTATGCTTTTCAGGTCGCATTGCTATCTGCTAGAATCGACATATTTGTGTTAGCCATATTATTTGGATTGATTTTATTGACAATCTGTTTTTAAGATATTCATCTATAGTTCTGTTAATTCTGTTCAGTTTTATATATGCCGCATTAATTGGCATAAATTTTACTGCTTGAAAATCGGGAAGCAGCAAATATTATTTTGGCTTAGTGCAATAGTCTTAACGCATACAAAAAGCATTTCCATAAGAACTTTGTCGTAATAAATTTTATATCTATATATCTATGTAAATATTTTTTCAAAACGTCAGTGCAGCGAATATTTAGTCAGTAATTGATGTTGTATCGTTATATATAAATCACGCAATACATTTTTCTTAAACATGGAATAAAGATTCCCAGTTTTATTAGTTTCAAACGTATCAATTACATGTTCCATCTTAAAATAAGTCCCTTAATTGTGTGGTTTCGTTCAAATTATCACTTGCAAGCGCTTTTGTTTGTGTTTAATAATACGAATGATCCTTTATTACAATCTTTCTCTTTGATCTTTCTTTTTCTTTCTCTCACTTTCTTCATCTTCTTTACTTTCCTTGCTCCACTTACATAACGAAACATACAAATTCTCACCTCTCTCAATCTTCTTTTTATTTCCTTCCTTCCGTTATTCTTTCTTTGTTCTCTCTCTCTCTCTCTCTCTCTCTCTCTCTCTCTCTCTCTCTCTCTCAATCCGGATGAAGAAGTAATTAAGGGTGGAATAACATTTGTCATTTTACTGTATTAGTGTATTTCCCGTCTCTTGGTTTACATTTATTTAGTTCTTCATTTTATTACCTCGAAATATATATAATTAATTACGTAAACATCTGTACCACTTATAATTACGACTAGTCTAACTTCAAACATAAATAGTTAAGAGAGTTGATAGAACGTTCATGACGCAAATGTTGCCATATAGATATGGCCTCCCCCCGGAGAGTAACACCTTTGTCAATTACATACTCGACATTTCTTCAGGAAGTGTCAAGGTCTCGTCTTTTCTTCTGTTTACTTCATCAAATCCTGAACTATATCTCTTTACAATTACATCCATTTTAATTTATGGCCATACAAATTATCATTTTCAACAATTAGACGTTTTAACTCGCCTACTTATCAAAATGCGAATGATATCAGAAATGAACAGTGGAATTTTTTCTTAAGTTCGATTTGAGTTCTGTTTTTTTTAAAACTTATCAGACTTTCAGAATGAAATTTTAATAGTTTACTGATCAAATATCATACTATTTGGAGACGCACTCATGTTACTATAAAATGAAATTATACTGAGATCCTAATGAATTTGTGTATGTTCTTATTTGGCTTTTATTTGTTGAGAATGACATGAATTGGTAATACTCAATGATACAGGTATAAGTGAGACAAAGATCAGTGATAATGTTGTTCTTAAAACCAAACGAAAGTTAAAATATGTAAAAAGAAACCTACTCTCAAATTTGGCATAGACGTTGTTGTTAGTCTTTTTAGCGGTTTGCTACTAGTGGTGGTGTTGTGCGATCGTACCTTCTTACAAGGTGTCCGCTTTATTTGGCTGTCGTTATCTAGAGGGTGATCGCCCTCGGCATTGTTGCCCGGATCAAGTATATATTAATTTAAAGTGTGAAATAATAGATGGAATAAATAGAGATCTGAGCAGATATATAGAACAGAATGACACAAGCCCCCGTACATGGAAAAACAAAAATTTAATACATTACATTAGGAAGATACACTTCTTTTTTAAATAAATCTTTCACCGAATTACAAACACAAATATATTTATATAAATAGCCGATCTGTTTTAAATAATATAATTAGTTCATCATATAATGGAGTGAACGATCAAAGTCATTGCCTTGTACAACTTCATAACCTGCCTATTCCGGTCCTCTCCGACTTTGCTATGGTGGTTCCTCCAGGTCATTTCGCTTTCTCCCTTTTCCGACTTCCCTGCTGTCTCGCCTCTTTTCGGCCCTCAAACTTTGTGTGGGTAGGTGGATACGTAAGTGCGTAGATACTTGGAAAAGTAGGTACGTAGATACGTCATTGGATACTTCCGTGATACGTCCGTGGATACATCCGTGGAGCTATTTCCCATTTCAAAACAAACAGAAACAACCCATATCTTCTATCAGTTTTCCTACTGGGAACAGATCATTACTCCCCTCTCGTTATGTCAGATATCTTTCTATCGGAATTAGAACAGACCAAAGGCTATCTGGTCAAGCTAAACATGGCAGACCATAAACGAACCTAGTTTCACAAGATTAATGTAATTGCTATTTCATTAATAATTCCCATTAACATTACATAAGACATAGCGGTTCCGTTCTCGTCTCGATTACACAAATGAATGAATGAAATTCATTAAATGACTTAACTATGTTATTTTCAGCGAATACACACATTCAAGTCTTTAGCATGCATGAAATCATCTAAGATCGGTGAATTAACTCATGCAAGGCATTACATTCTTAGATTCCTATAATAATTAAGACGACAAATTCAAACAATTCGTCAAACTTATATAAAGAAGATCAATGTACGGATTCAGATAGATTAACTGAAACACAGTTACACTCATTTCAAGAGAATTGATCTACGAATTCAAACAATTCAGTATATTGGTATCAGCGAAATACATGAATCTGACCCAAATACCTTGTGCTTTCAAGCTTTGTTCGCTTCTACCGCCAAAATTGTGTCCGTTGACTTTCCAGACATCCGGTCCCTTTGACCAATGTTTTACGAGAGAATGTCTTCCAAATTCAGTCTCAGAGTCCCTTATATTTTCACTCTTGCAGGAAAATTGCAGACAGACTAAATTTCTTTCCATAAGCAAGTTTAACCCCAAGAGTTTTCGTGTGGGGAACCACGCCTCTTATTTAGCGAAACCAATCAGAATTAAAATTATTTACCATCTTTTAAATCTAGACGCCATAATTTCGGTCAGCATGACTTACATAATTCCAAACAACAGATCTGGAAAAACGCAGCTTATGACAGTTCCGATATAAAATCGAAGCTAACCGTCCCTTTTCTAGTCGTCTAACGGCTAAGTAAACGAAGACCTAATTGAGAATCACTTCCTCTCCCGACACAGAGATTAGAAATCATTGCAGTATAGCAATTTGACAAGCACCTGTCCCCATAAATCTAATTAATTGTTCTCCGGCCCAAACTGATGTGCAAATTTTAGATCGACAGAACTTTCCATCCTTACAGTCTAGTATTATAAACAGCGCATGTGTCATTTCGGGAAACTGAATGGCCGTTTAGTTTTTGGAATCCATTATTATGTTGAAGTCAATGAATAGGACATATCATGACTGAAACATCACAACTCCCAAAAGTTTAGGTTTATATAAAGACATGTGGTAAGATATCCATTACATTTTTAAGTCTACACAGAAATGAATGACATTTTCACCATGTCTTCCTTGAGACCCAATGCAACAAAAACAAATTGTTCTTGGACCTTGCAATTTGAACGCAAATAGTCCCACTTTATTTCGAGTGAATTAATTATCTTAAGAGGTTTAAAATGTGAAAGTTTTCAAACTACTTTACAACCCGTTATCAGCTTTAAAAATTAGATCTGAACGTTTACGTGATGGCATTTTTATTAAGCGATGCCATATTATTGTCGTAGAATTCGGTAGCCTACTCTCCATGACAACACTGTCACTAATCGGTATCAATGTCATACTACCACAACTACTTGTGAAGCTACTTTCTACTATTGCTACTAAAAGTAATGTTGATGACACTGCTAGTATTGAATGTTATTACTACGAGTTATACTACTGCTAATTTTACCACCGGAAATTACCTCTACGAACTGCAACCACCAACACTTCTACTGCTATCATTTCCACCACTGCTACTGCTATCATTTCCACCACTGCTACTGCTATCATTTCCACCACTGCTACTGCTGATACTGCGAATATTTTATCACCACCTTTATATAACAGAACCATGCACTAAATGATATCACAATCAAAACACATCAAAATATAAGCAGTCATATTTCTAATAGATTCTCCTGCCGCCGTCAATACTACTACTACTACTACTACTACTACTACTACTACTACTACTACTAATAATAATAATAATAATAATAATAATAACAATAACAATAATAGTAGTCTTGGTAGTAGTAGTAATAGTAGACAAATTAAAAATAATGATGATGATGATGATGATGATGATAATAATAATAAGAAATTTAAAATAATAATAATAATAATAATAATAATAATAATAATAATAATACAATGGTGTAACGACGTCACATCCAGACAGACCACAGGATAACGCACAGGAATCAAGCTATTTTACTTGTCTGTGGATATAGCAACATAATACTACCGGACTCCCACAGTGTACGCTAGGAATAAAAGAAAGAGCTTGAACTATATCGACACAGAAATGCCCCAGTGTCAGGGACAAAATAATACCATCAAGAGGTTGTGGAGTTGAAGAATAATGTTACAAATAATAAACTAGCAAATTCCACTCATGTTCATATCTATTATTATTATTATTATTATTATTATTATCATCATCATCATCATTTCTAATTTTGTCTGAAAGGTTCCCTTTTTTGATTATGTCAAGAATATTCTGATTTGCACAAGTTTTACTTTTTAATATTCAGCCCACAGACAGTTTAGTCCCAATCTATTTCCATAGGACTTTTACTGTCTGTTTATGAACCTATATTTCTGTTCACCCAAATACCGATTTCAGCGTATTTGCCTACTAAGTAGTCTTTTGAGACGGCAGTACACAACCAGTTGTCTTGTATTGCCAGTTTCTCTTTGACTTGTATTAGATCTATATTAAACCCTGAATCAGGCCGCCATCTCTAGGAACTGAGACACATGACCACTGAAGGTTGGCGATGCTTAATAGAAGTTAATTGTTACTAGTAATTGGTTCACTGGACCATGAAATAAATCACGCTGATGTTGCTGGAAACGGAGTGTTGGATAGTAGGTATGGGTGTTACATGGTAGCTCACTAGATATTGGTTATGAAATAGGGGTGCTGTTAAGTAGAAGTTAAACCCCTTTACTCTCCATAATGACTTTCGATGTTAAATTTGCAAAAGCTTGATTCTGTTAATAAGGGCGTTGAACCGAGGCCAATTCTATGATACAAGGCAGCACACAGTGTAGTCGTATCTGATAGATACACGAATTAATGTTACAACCTGATGGCAACAATCATCATCCCCTTACACACCCACCCACCCACCCACCCCCCCACACACACACACAGAGGTTCAATACAGAAGCAATATTTTCGTGGACATGAGAAAAACAGAATTCATTATTATCATTAAGGATCCCTATCCATAGTACCATACGATATGAAAAGCGTGACAGAATTATATATGTCTGTTATATATGTATGTAATCTCACAGAACTGATATTAATATAAGACACGAAGGATAAATTGTGTTTTATATTGAATTTATAATATCTCAATTCCATGACTTTTCTGACTGTAAAGGCATGCAAAACGACGCTAGTCAAGTTGCATTGCTAACTGTTGGACGATGTTTTAATTCATTCTGGACAAACGACTTTAAATGTTGTGAAAAAACGCTAAAATCAACATTTGTTTTGCGACATATATATGGTTCTGTTATATAAAGGTGGTGATAAATATATATACCGCCATGTCGGTCAATTCTGCGCAACGATACGTCATTTCTGTAAACATTGCATCACGTGCTATTTTGGGTCAAAAATCCATTTTGTATCCAAAAAGAACTATCGTACATTAATTAAGAAAAGTGATATTCATAAAGTGTTCAAAAATATCCCACTTTTAGACTCGAAATGCACATAAAAATGTGATTTCTAAATGGCAACGTGAAGACCCACTCCATGACCTTCTTGAACCTGTAACTCAGAAAATTCAATTTACCATGCATCTTTTAGAATCATACAAATAAATACATTAAAAGATGGAAATGTGTACCCTAATACAAAACTGTATTTTAATCCAAGTTTACATTTTGCAAGAAGTTGTCCCACACGTACAAAATCACCTGCTACCCAACGTGTCTACTTGCCGCTAGAACATACATTCTGAACAAATTCCCTGGCGTATAGTCTGTTTCTAAATTCTGTAGTAATTGTTCCCCACCAACAAGACGTTGTAAACACATTATATCCTATTCATTGTTGTTTCTCTTCCACATAATAGCTTATTTTTCATAAAATGTTGAACTTTACTAACAGCTTTGCAAGATCGGTTTAGTTTGCTTAATATCTCTTGCCATTTATTGGCATTTTTACGTTGAATTTTGTAAAACTAGCCATAAACCTGACCTAATTACTCGACTGAACTGTTGACAGAAACAGTCTAAAGTAACATATTTCATGTCTATAGCAAGGTGGATAAACATTACAGCTTTTCGAAGCTATGCGCAGAATATCGCAAGTCAGGAAAACAGGGTGGTGGTATCCCCTGTGTCCAAAATTAATATTATTTTGAACAGAATATTCTGGTGACCATTGCATCTTTTCAAATGGTAAGCATTGCTGTATTTTATTTTTTTCAATTGCTCGAATCCGGTATGCATTTTCTATTTAAGATATTAAGTTAATGTTCTGTTCATTTCGTTCAGTTTTATATATGCCACAGTTACTATAAATAGCTTACATTTTACATGTTGCTGACAAATCACGAGGAGGAGGGTATTAGTTTTATTTAGTGATATAGTCTTTTATACGGGTTGCATAGAAATCATACATTTCAGATCTATCTATCTATCTATCTATCTATCTATCTATCTATCTATCTATCTATCTATCTCTGTGATCACCAGTGAAAGAACGTTTCTTCACAAGACCTTAACTATTAAATACTGCTGAAAAGCGGGAAGCATACCGTAATAAAGAGAAAGCCTTTTTAAGGATGCGAAATAAATATTTGTTTCATTTAAATTGATATAAATCTGGATTGAAAAGTCTTATTATAATCATTGAAGCAATTTCGTCCAGAGTACAAGGTTTGGTGAAGAAATAATTAGTTGTTGAAGACGTATTTCATATTTCCTATTTGAATGTCTGTCTCGTGTCTTGCTTAATAAAATTCTTTAATTCTTATTTTGGTTACCTTGAAAAGTAGCTATGTTCCTAATTAAATTGTATCAAAATCTGTTCAACATGTAATTATGAACTTCAAATATAAGTTCCCAAAAGAGTTTGTAGACTGTTCTTGAGCAAATGATGTCATTTAGATATAGATGTCTCCTGGAGAGTAACGCCTTTACCAATTACATAATAGTCACTGCTTCAGCAATTGTCGAGGTCTCATCTTTTGTTTTATTTACTTCACCAGTTCTGGAATTATTATATGCTTATTTTTTCTCCGTTAACTTTTCATTCTCAGAATCGTTCAATATTACCCGAACCTGAACTTACGCGCAACTTCATATTGCACTCATAAAAGAACTAATTTCTACTGTAAATAAACAAGGGACACAGACGCTAGCATTTTTGATTTGTAAACAAATCATGTACACTCGCGTAGTAGGCGCTTTACGTTTTGGTTGAAAATATTTGTTTCTGAATGAAGTAAAGTAGATGTTTCGTGGACTGCCACACACCAGCTGCTTTGGCACATTCCGCGTTAATATTTTTGATACAATGTTTCGGATTTTAGGCTAGCTATACAGTAGACGCCAGGCAGGGTCCTTACGAATAACATGCAAGTGACAAGGTATAAACTGTCTTCTTCAGCTGGTAATAAGAATGGCAAACAAATATACTTAAATGTACTTTCCTAGTTCTGCAAATCCGAATTACATGAGCCATGTCATAGGTTCTCAATCTTGATTACACATTTCGAAATTGTACTGTAATTTCGAATACAAGTGCAATTACATCTTCCTTACTGCACTCAAAATGAAATAAGCATTAAAGTCCAGAGCGTCTTTTTGATAATTTTAATTGAAAGACTTCATATTTTCCCCACGTTATGATTTCAAACATCCAACGACAGAAACATAAACACATTGGCAGATGTCAACATGCTTCTCCCTCGCTTCTTCAATCCGATGTATTTCATGTGGAATTGTCACAGATAAATCCAGTCCATAATCACGAAATTTCGTAGAACCGAAAAAATACCAAAATCTATTCAGTCCAGATCAAATGGAAAATGTGTTTCAATGCGCATTCATTCACAATATGATTCTAAATTTCAATTTTAACTAGACACGGGAATTTCAACGACACAGTTTTCAAGAATATTAACAAATACGGACGAATTTGGAAAGATATTAACATGAGCGCCGCCTAGTAGAAAGCCGAACGGGCAATACACGGTAGTAATAATGGCGCTCGATGTCAACAAATTCATATATAAAAAACCATAACTCGAATAAATATTATTTGCAATTAAAACAGAGATACAAACTTTCCCACATGAAGAAAATATAAGTAATAGAAGGAGATTATGTATTACCTCCGTGCATAATGATATATTGAAATGCTCTTTATATGAATATACTTTGACTGGTATTCAGTTTTGTTTTAATATAACAATATAATGAAGAAGAAAATTGAAAAACAAATTAAGCCATATATCTGCTTTCATTTGTTTAGTTGCTGTTTTAATTTATCTGGTAAAAACTAGTTGGAATATGTTCATTTCAATTTTAGAAGAATATTTCTTGTCTTTTCTCTGTATTCCGTTTCATTCATTTAAAATTTATTGCACATTTGGACAAAAAGGAGCATGATTTTACAATTGTAGCCCATGCATGAAAATAAGTCCTCTTTTGCAAAACTGACTCATTAACTTTTTCAAACACAAGAATGTCCGTTATTTTAATTCATCCTTTTAATCCCTGGTAATAACCCAATTGTTCTAAACAAATGCAAAAAGTAACTAAAAGGAAATCGGTATTTATCTCTTAAAATGGCACTAATTACTCTCAATTATTTTGCCCTTAAAGCTGTTATTAGTTTGTTTGTCGGTTAGTGTTAAAACAGAAATATTTTCTCTAAAGTCAGTCAGATATCTTTAAGAAAATAACTGTAGTCATTTTCTTCTGTTTCTTTGTTGTGTCCTACGAAATGTCAACAAACATGACCTTAAGAAATGAAGAGGATTTTGACACACAGATGAAGTGATTTAGTATCACTATTTCGTTAATGAAACAAATTAACACAAAACTATTTCAAGCACGTGACTCATTGTCGGTATGTTTTCGTTCATCTGCCTATTTATATGCATGTATCGGTTTATTTAATTTTAGATGCAGTAATATGCTAATAACTTGCTTTTTGTGTCATGTATCTGTTTACATTGGATAAAATCAGTCAGGCGCAAAGTCCATTTTTTGAGAGAAATATCCCAATAGCATCCGTTTCATTCAATAACTATTCTTGCTGCTGCTTTACCTACTGGAAATATTACTATTGCTACTACAACTATAATTCTACAGCAGCTACCACTACTACTAGTGAATATCACTATTCCTGCTACTACTAATATTAATACAGAACATTGTCAGCAATTTACATTACGAACACCATCACTGCCATTCCATAACCATCAAAACACAACAGAAGAATACTTCCATTTCAGCTGCATAAACTCTTGTCGCTGATGTACTTAATAAAAAATAAAATGACTGCATGGGCAGATCATAAAGGATACAGAAGTTAAGAGACCGCGAGAGGAACCTGTAAAATGGTTGGGAGAGCTAAAGAAGAAACACGCATATCAGTCATTGCACCACACGAGCACATGCTATTCAGGGAAACAAGGAGATAGCACACAAAAAATCAAGAGCTGTCACCATTGTGTAGAATTTGCTGGGCCAAGGATAAAACCATCAGTTCTTTGAGTAATTAATGCGACAGTCTTGTTCAAAGAGAGCGTAAATATTGGCCCACCAAACTAGTTTTAGCCGTATAATGGCAACTGTGTTAGAAATGTGGGCTTCAGTGCACCATATAAGGTACGATCACGATGCAGAGAATGAGATGAAAACAGCAAGTCAAAAGTATTGTTTGGTTTAGCCACGGAACTTACGATACAATTACACTACAATAGCATGCAAATAGCACATTAACTATACAAAGTATTGGTAGACAAGAAAAGAAAGATTACATATCACACACGGGCGTCGCACACAACACCAGGAACAAGAAAAAGTAACTAGATATGGTTACCTGTCCAGATAACTTAGGAAAGATTGCAAATGTAGTCTGACTTAGTACCTGCCATATTAACAGCATTAGGAGAAATACTACAAAAGCAGAAGACAACTTAAAGAAGCTGTGAATCACATTTAAGCCATACCTTCTATAGAAAGCAGCTCTTCACAGAAAAGCGACGATATCACAGAAGTTCTCTCAGGTATAAAGCCGCAGGAATTATCCACTCTCTTGCAGAAAATGCTAGGAGACAGAAATGACGACGACGACAATGCCTTTAATCGCCATATTCCTATATCCGTCACAATTATGATGATTTTCTCTCCGCTTTTGTAGATTAAATTTTCCTATAATTTTTTCCTTAAATATTCTTCCGATTTCGCATTTATTTCCTTTGCAGCATCATTCATTAGCCAGCCTCGTATTTAACCTTGTGAATCCCGATCTTTGCACCCATCCCAGTAAATCGTCGCGCGTTCATGCTGAGCAAATATTATACTGAAAGAAAGCTGGTTGGCTGGCATTTCCTTTTTGCCGATGTCTTTAAAAACTTGGCCTACCAAGTGTTAATTGAGCAGGATATCTGTCTGGAAGTGAAACATATTACATGCCGTAAATAATTCTTATTGCCAGCAGCTTGAAGTTTATCCTTCTTTAGTTTATGAGACTTTGTCAATGATTTCAACTTGAATGTGCAATTATGTGTGCACTACGCGAATGTTGATTTTTAGGAGCTACCGACAGGACAACATAAAACTCGGCCTACCTAATTTCAAAATTGTTGATTCGGCTATCGGTATCCCGCTTTAGAGGTATGTATAAGGAAATGCATGACGTAAAGCACCGTATTATAAATGCACAGATTTGATCTAGTTTCATACAGGCAATGCGTGCGTTGTGCATTAGATAGCATTATGTAATATTTGTTCTAATACATTTGCATTCATGTCTGACGGGTAATGACTGAGTGTTGTGAGTCCAGATACGCACCACTAACCAGTCGCCGCGTCCTAGAACTCAGGGAGTCAGAAAATGGTCACTGACAACTTGTGGCTGCTAAACAAAAGCGCATTGCAACGGCTATCTGGTTCACAGAACCTCGAAAATATTGACTGTCTAAAAGATAAGGCTTTATACATGTCACCTTAAAGGCAATCGTGACTGTACAACGGTTCGAAGTAAGAAGTCTGATTTCTTGCTGTGTACGATCCTTGCTATTGACAATTCTAAATTCTATATTCTGATTGTTTGCAATGATTAAGCTTTTCCTTCTTGACAAAAGGCCATCTTTCGTTTCACATGATACAATCTAAAATCGCCGTCCAGCAAAGTTATATTTCTCTTACAGAGACGTTTTAAGCCCAGTTTCCTTACAATGCTATACAAATTTGATTTATGTATCCATTAAATTTACAAAATGTTCTCGAGGCGAAAATAGTTACTGATATTTTATGTAAATATGAATCAAACTCAAATTTTAAAATTTCATTTCACGGTAATGAAAATGTATTCAATTAATGTATGTGCCGATAAATTGCTTGATGGCTGATATACATTAATGAAGTCCAACTATGTAAATATCATACATCACAATATGCATCATATCGCAATGCAATCTCAGATAATGTATGCCTAGTCTTTGTGTACCGCGAGCAAGTTTTACACGGCACGCAAAAATTAAATGAAATATCAAAATTTTCAAATTATACTTCAGTCAACTGGAGTATGCTTGGTAAATTATTCTTCAGGTACCGCCTGGAAAGATACATTTTAATACTGTATATAGATGTTTTATTAATTCACCAATTGTCCAAGAAGTAAATGAAAGTTATATTTGACTTTATTTTGCAGTCCTCGAAAAAGAGCTGGTGAAAGTTTACATTAGTATTTGTGTAAAAGTGAAATTTAAACACATGCATGTGTCCGTGTTAGTTTCCTAAGCTTACTTTTTTGGTGGCCTAAGTGGGTAGAGCGTCCGCCAAAGAATTATAAAAGTGGTACTAGCAGCTGGCTCACTTGGCGCTCAACATTAGGAGGTTAGTGTTAGAACTGGTCGGTCTGGTATCGGGATAATGTGACTGAGTGGGACATTATGCAACATGTCTGCAGCATGATGTCCCAGTAATAGACATCACTATAACGTGCCACATTGGAGACACCGCAGCGATATGACTGAAAAATAGTTTAAAGCTACGATCAAATTCCACGTCACGCATACACACGAACACACACACACACACATGAACACACACACATAGAGTACAACAAATGCAACGAATAACTAAGTAAAAACAAACTATTTGTTATTTAGATCATTTGCTCTTACCTCTTTTAATTCGGGTCTGTTTGGTGTTTACAGTTAACAGCAGGTGTTTTTTCTTCAAAACTCTTATCAAATTTCTTTAGAGAATACCCCACGCATTTTCGTATGTTGTAAGTAGGTTTGTTGTTAACAATATGTCTTTGTTTAACACGGGTAAAAGATTGCAAAGGAATTTAACTACTCACTGTCGCCAAGTGCTTTTATATCTTTCGACTGCATTGACAAAATTACCTAAGAAAATTAGTGTACATTGACGGATACATTGAGTACCTTGACGGACACAATGAGTAAATGAGTACGTTGAGAGACACATTGAATAAACTGACGTATACAATAAGATATATTGACAGACACATTGAATAAACTGACGTATACAATAAGATATATTGACAGACACATTGAATAAACTGACGTATACAATAAGATATATTGACAGATACATTGAATAAACTGACGTATACAATAAGATATATTGACAGATGCATTAAATACTTTATTTTCACTTTTAATTTTATTGTGGACAGACTTTGTCATACTGTATTTCTTATCCGTCACGTTATTTATGTCTTTGTGTTTTGCTTATTTATTTATTTATTTATTTTTTATTTATTTCTATGTAAAATGTCATTTTCTTTCCTACGCAGGATCTACTAAGGGCAACATAAATTGAACTGGGGGTTACCAAAGTGTTTGTTTTTGTTGTTGTTTTAAATACAGTTTTGTTTACAAAAATTTATGTGTCGAGTTCCTTTTTTTTTTCCTTTCTTGCTTTGTTGGAGATGTTTAAGTTTAGCGGATTAATTTAACCAGTTAACACAACTTACGGTGTTGGTCTTTTAGATTCGATTGAGTTACGTCTGGGTAATTTTGTACAAAACATTAGTTTTTAGTAAAGTGTCAGTTTTCAAGTTTCAAGAACTGCGGGTGAATAATTATCCATTCACACTAACTTGTATTTTTTTTAATGGATTTATGACATTAACTTGTCATGGTCATAATTGTCTTTGTTGTTTTGCAGAATTTGTCCTGAGATTCATGCGATTATCATGTAATTCAATATTTATTATAATAGAATACACTTTGTGATTTCCTTTAAATTAATCGTGCTTCAAGTGCATAAGTTTACACCTCACTATTCTCCTTATCCATTCAGAAACCCATCCCTTATCTTGAAATATTTTTTATTATTGTTTTCTCGTGACAACTGTAAATGTACAACTGAGGGATGGAATTTTTGACAGTTCATATAGTTCCAATAAGTAAACCACAAAAATAAACAGCTGCAATCAGTTCATAATATGAGGCGAACCTGGTATTAGTGACACATGTAGTTCCACATGATGTGACACTGAAATGCAAATACATTCACTTCAAAATGCCGGGGGGGGGGTGAATAAAAAAGTCGAAGAGCAATAACAGATAATGGAAATTTTCATTTATTTATACTTACCAAAGTTTGGCAAATGAAATGAGGATATGCAAAAAGAAAGTTCTGGGCCACAAACCTTTTTGTTTATGCCAGTGGGACCAGCTGAAACTCCGTGCGTATTTTTGTAGCACACATTCTCACACCTGTATGGTTCTGAACCTCCCGGAACTGGTGAGTGTGTGTGTGTTTGTAAATGATCTACCCCACTATGAACAGCAGGATCTCCCGGCGACCTGTTCCGTTTTAATAGAAGCACATCGAAACATTAGCATGAGCCGTTGACTCACTGGGCCCACGCGCACCTTAAAGAACAAAAGTTATGCAAGAAAAGCAAGGTGACCAACCAGCATAGTTCAAAGGTCGTGACATATGAACACTTAGCTTAAGAAGTTGTTATGATCAACAAGTTTGTTATCAATTCCCCAAACACGAAATGCTCTTTCCCTCTCTTGAGCAGCGAATGTTCGTTTTGCGTGTCTATAATGAATTTGCTTATATCATTTAGGACATAATACAGTGCCGGATTAAAGCCTTCCAGGGCACTAATCAATGAAAATAGTATGGTGCCACTAACATCTTGTTACAAAATTGAAACTCAAAAACCAATATTAAAAGCTAAAAAGGTGGGAAGATATCTGTGTTAATAGGTACTCAGGCACTGCATGTACGAATTCTTTCAATGGAAATGGAATCATCTGTAATATTACCACTACGGGTAATAATTTATAAATAATAAATGAACTGAGAGAGAAATGATAAAATTATCAAATGAGCACGGTATTCAACCTTGTATATTAGCATAGTTCCTTGTGAGCTCTGTGTAGGGTTTCATTGCGGTTTTTCATATGTTTCTATAGTAGTATCGGATTAGTAGGTCGGTCACTGTCAAAACCTTATATAGTTATAAGAGGTCCAAAATATCACAGGTTGAATGATTGACTTTAAATAAACAACGGTGTAAACAAGATCAAACTGGTAAGAAAATTACTCTAAGAAATGTTCATGTTTTCCAATCATTTTAATTCCTTATTTTATTCCGGGGACGGGGACGTAGACTCCAACGTCACCCATACAGCCTCATCTGCCTTTAACTTGATATATCCGCGACAGTCTTGCGAGTAACGTGGGAAAAATCCAGTTATTCCTACCTCTTTGGCGAAAATCAGTGACCTCCTTTACTATAAGTACAGTAGCGTGCTTAGCAGTACTGGTAACAGGTCCCGGGTGGCTAGGTGATCTAAGGCACGCTCCTTTACCGATTACTGACATCTCAGCTCCGTCGGCGTGGATCTGAGTCTCGCTTCGGCCAAGGTGGGTACATTAAAAAGCTTGCCAGTAGTATCTCGAGGGTCTTCATCCACCAAATATACTGTAAACCATACAAAGCTTCTCATTTACCAACGATGTCGTGCCTGCCACAGTGCTAGCAGTGTACTGAGCAGACAGGACAATCCGCTCGAGGCAGCTGTCGTCATTGATCTTTATATTTACAGTCGGTTGTGGTTGTCGACACTTTAGGCTTGAGATGTAGCTTAGCAACGGAACTTACGATACCATTACACTACAATAGCATGCACTTCGCACCTAACATATACCAGTCCTGACCACTTGCGAGTATATTCTTCCACGTGACGTACGATTGCGGCATTAGATGTAGCTTAGCAACGGAACTTACGATGCCATTACACTACAATAGCATGCACTTCGCACCTAACATATACCAGTCCTGACCACTTGTGAGTATATTCTTCCACGTGACGTACGATTGCGGCATTAGCTGGAGCAATCAGCTGCCAATCTCATCAATACACAGTACGGTGAAGACACTGCTCCGGAAATAGGCCGTCACTTTTATAATGTCTAGCTTAGATTTTTCTTCGTAGAGGTTTATATGGCCTGGTGCAGCTCTTGCCATCTGTGATGTGAACAAGAGACTGAACATAGCTCATTTTAAATTCCTTGCTGAGAACAGATTTTATTCTAGTCGCCAAAGCATTAAGATCTGATCGGATATGTGCTTTTCTTCTAATGTGGCGCGATAGTCTTTCAAAAATGTGTCCTTTTTATCTTGGAGCTCCACAATGGTGATCGCATGAAACAGTGCAGGGTCAGACCTCACTTTGTCTTTATCGCACCTAGTCTTGAGCAGTAGTTTGGAGCTAAGCCTGCACAAGCACAGTGGGCAGTATAACACTGACAGCTGCTCTTGACTGGTTGGATGTGGAGCGTTAAAGCCATATCTGCCCGTAGATGCTGTACCGGAGTCGGCTATTAATGCTTCTGTAATTTCTTAACCATAGTGTTCTATGGGTACACGACTTGTGAACATACTCTATAAATAAGCTGTCAGACGTACCTAAATTATTAAAATACCTTCGAAAACTGCTTCCCTTCCATTTCTCCGTATATACTATACTGTGTTGCAAACCGTAGCTACCATAAGAGAGTTGAAGTCTTGATGCAGAGCGTGTGCCCTTTCCGCACGATCCACATGATACTTCCAGAAAACTTCATTTTAGTTATCTCTGTCGGTGAATTTTACAGTAATCTCACAAGCATAATTTTTGGCATCAAGCATCTTCCCCAACCATCAACCGCTTGCAGTACTTAGAAAACGTATACCCATATCAAACGATTTCTTCAATAGGGAAATGTGTAGATACTAAGGAAAATGTGTTGTATAAAACACTCCAGAGCATGTGTCAGTCCCATATCCGATCATCAGGCCGACAGACGCCTGGACCATCCATTATCCTTTTGCTTTTGTACCGACCTGTCCCAGAAAGTTATTTCCTTTTCGCCCCCCGTGGAGGACACAGGTGCTTGGCGGGTATGCCAATTTTCTTACGCGCTACGAGAAACATGGGGGATCGCTGCTCCTGGATCTCGTGCTAGCCCCAAGAGCATTGAACCCACCTACACACACACACACACACACACACACACACACACTGCTGGTCCAGAAAAATACATATGTTACAAAAATTGTATAAAAGGGTCATTGGGAGCTCCCGTTGATCCAAAGGGTATTGACCAAGAATTCGTGGTCCAAAAATTTCCTTTCACACCAACCAGAATGCTTAAACTAAAGTGATATGACAGTGACTTGCAAAATGTAATAGCTAGTCATGCAAACTTATCTCTACAACACTCATAAAGCAAAGAAATAAAAGGGATATGTGTGTGTGCGTGTGTGTGTGTGTGTGTGTGTGTGCGCGCGCGCATTTCCAGAATGCAATAAATTATATAATTCAGCAAGTAAATCATACACAACAACAGCTGTAGAACTGATACCATTATTTGGTCAGATTATATGCCGAATCTCTCTATTCGAGTAACCCTGTGCGTTCATGGTGGACAAAAAAATAAAGCATGCGAAAATACAATCAAACATTACAACTTTTGGACTAGATTATGTCACATTAGCGATCTAAGGCTTATTACTTTGTGACGATGTTATATATTTAGTTGGACGTTTCTATGCAGTCTGAAGTTTGGCCATTGGGTAGTACTTTTTACACAATGTGATGTATGTAGATCTATCAAGTGCTGTTGAAATATCAGATGTTGATTGGTCTTTTTGGTCTAAAAGTATTAAAATAATGTAGGTAACCAGCGTTTAGGAATATTATTTCTATTCAACATCAGTGTTTGGAATGCATGATTAACAATAGGTTGGGAAGAAATATTGGATGCTTTCAGACAACTATTTTAAAGGCTGGTAAAAAAATGCATAACTTACAAACTGCATATAATATTTGACCTAGAATGAGCTATATAAATTAACATCATGACGTATTTTAAAACAGCATTTGATTCTATTTCATGGAAATTTATTCATAATGTTCAAACCTTTTGTAATTTTGGACCATGTTTAACGTACTGGTCCAAATCTTTTTATTTTTGTAATATCTCATCGGCAGTATTGCAAAATGGCTTTCTGTATAGTTGATCTTTTCATGTGCATAAATATTGTATATATTTTTAAAAATACTAAAAATATAAAGTTATCGTGCTAGGAGAAACAGAATATTTACTGTAACAATGTGCTAATATTACTTTAATTCTTGATAGCGTTTTTGAATCTTTGAAATCCTCTATTGAAGTATTTTACTTCTTTCCAAGGATTTCAGGACTGAAACTTAACATTGCCAAAACGTGAGTGATTCGGGTACGAAGCAAGAGGAACAGTGCAGAAACATTTCATCAGATGTTAAATTTACAGAAGGTGACTGATTTTACATGCGGCCTATTTGGATAAAATTGTAAAAATTAAGTTTGAATACAAAATAGAAATTGTTAAAAAATTCTTCAAAACATTGGAAAAGTGACCCTTAACCCAATAGGTAAAATAACAGTTTTGAAAACCTTCATCATTCCAAAGCTTAATAATTTGTTCATCGCATTACCAAATCCTTCACAAACTTGTATCAGGGACATAAATGGATTATTTTTCACCTTCATATGGAAGTAAAAAGTGTACAAAGTTAAAAGAAAGGTTATGATTCAAACTTTTACTAAAGGTGGTGTGGCGATGGTAGATATTGATAAATTTACATTAGCTTTAAAACTAATGTATTCGTAGAATACTAGTGCGCTGTCGCTTATGTAACACTGTAACTCTTCCCGAGGTGCAGATGACATTCTAAATCGGAGGTAGACGAAAATGTGTCATTGTATACCTGCAACAGGTAGTTGAAACTGGGAGTCATTGTATACCTGCAACAGCTACACAAACTGCTGCTGCTACTACTACTACTGTTTGTGTTGTTGCTATGATTACTGGTCTGACTTTCTCTAATATTGAACCTATCACTGCTTATTCTTTTAAATGACTCAAATACTACTACCATCGGAATGGAACAAGTACGTCATCGCTTGTATATTTACACCTGTGGCGTTTTGAACACGTGAATAGTACCGTGCTATAATCGATGTAGGAATTACTATTTGCACAGAGACATTCTCGTGAATGAATACAACAAATACCTGTGTAAAAGTAAGTTATTTTGCTTTTAGCACATGCATAATTATTTTCTTTGTTTTGGTTTGATAATGCTCGGCAAACAACAGATTATTTTATTTTTGCCTGCGAGTTGTTTTGAATAGGATTGTTTGTGTTCCAAAATCGGTCAGATATCACAAAGAAATTTTTAACTGAAATATTAGCATTGTTCTAATTTAGCTCATATAAACAAGTTGACTACAACAGCAAAGGCTACAACGACCATGACCCATACAGTAACCGTATTGATGGTACAGTTCATACATCTAAATTAGTTCTCTCTCTCTCTCTCTCTCTCTCTCTCTCTCTCTCTCACACACACACAGACACACAGACACACAAAATATCCTTTGATCCTTATCACTCATTATTATCGTCTTTATTTTTACTGTACGACGGATTAAATTCTGACTGTACTATAAAGGACTGACAAGTGTGGGTTTAAATTCTCATGCAGATTCTACGTTTCTGATCACCTCATAAACCTTTTCTGACAAAATTTACCATTTTTCTGTTTTTGTTCACGTATTTTTATATAAGTGTTATCAATGTTTAAATGTCTTCAATTTCCCCATATAGTTACTTCCATTTAAATAATTAAACGAGTAAGACCAAACAAGCATCCAGTTTTACTAAAAATAAAATCAATAATGAAACAAAGTGAAAGAGTTAATCGTAACTTACAGCGTATAAACTCCTAGAATATCCTGAAGTATACTATCAATTTTTCACTAATCCGGAAACTGTCATAAGGTATTCTGAATGTAGTTTCAAATGTGTTTGTGTCTAGCACCACTGAAGAATCACGGTTCTAAATCCAAACTTCAGCTCAGTGTAATCCAGTAAAAGAAGAATATCCCTGAAGTCCTTGAACGTTTCACATAATATAACAGCATATTTTAAATATCAAAGTCTTTGAATAACTTCACATAAGGCGATTAGAACTGACTGTTTCAATTAAAGAATTTTCACTCTTCTAAACCCAACGAACAAATCAATCACAATGTTTTCTCAACGACTCTTAAAACTTACATAAACTGAATAATAATTACGCTGTACCCGTATTCCCATTATATAGTCACCTAATATGTATCTAATAAACAAATTCTGATTCACGAAAAGATGCCCGAACATTTTAAATCACTTTCCCTTTCAAAATACATATTTTTACTTATTTTCTAATCAACTGTTTATGAAGTAGATTCGTACTACGCAGTGTACATGTACTTTACTATAGTGCTAGCCAGCCACTGAATCGAAGAATTAAAACATAAGGGTCCTAAACCCATGATGTATAATACAACTGTATTATACATTTAAGAGATGATATAGACATTCATAACAATAACAAACATTGCTGAAAAAATTCCATTGAATACATGTCCATCAACGATGCAATTATCGAATACAACAATGAGATGAGATATTAAGTTTATTCAAGAAAGTATGCAAAGGAACGTCTATTGGATGCTCTTTCTCGAAACCTTTCCAGACCCGCTCTCTCTCTCTCTCTCAGGGTTTTTTCTTTATGTTGTATTTTTTGCACTTGCAATTTGCCTGTTTGGATGGGTTTCTTCTGTTGTTTGTATTTTATTTATTTTTCTGTTTTTCTTTTTGTGTGTTTCCTTCTTTACTGTTCAAACATACAGTCCAGTAACGATCAAAATTTCAGCATCAGCTAATGGCCTGCAGATACCAAAAATCATATGGGGCAATACATTCATAAGGTTTATAACATAATTTGGTAGTAGTCTGTTAGTAACAAATATCCCACATTTACAGGCAAGTCGTTAAAGAAGAATCGAAAACGAAAGCGTTATGTAAACAACGCATCTTTTGTTAGGTAAGCAGAGACTTTCAGATAAGGTGTCTGATTTAAAATAGAAGTGTTCAGTTTCTGCGAGAAATGATTCGAACCAAAACACATCAGTTTACTTAGTGACAAACGTAAACAATATAAGTGAGTATATTTCTGATTTTTTTTTTTTTTTTTTTGCTTGCACGTTACGTGAATCCTATAAATAAAGGTTTCTTGCAAATAATAACACTTACTTTTAGCTCCTGTCCCAAGATCTATTAAATTCCTTAAGCATTTTTTCATTAAAGGCAAATGTTATATTATTTTGTTGTAATGAATGACAATGTTGCTATTTAAGTCAGAGATAGCAAGTAAACAGAATGAACATTAATTACTCACCTCAGTCTGAGTTTAAATACTTGGGAAACTTTCAGTTTTAAAGAAAACATATTAGGAAGTTCTCAGATTTGAGGAATTCCTCAAATTTTCCTCCTAGATTAAAAGAAAATCTTTGGGTGAAAAAAGTGTTTTGTGACTTATTTTTATAATTTAGATTCTCTTTGAGGCCGAGAACACGATGAACTTTATGGAAACCCTGAAAATGAATGAATGACCACTTCTCTTTCTAAGACTTTTGTCTTCATTTAAAATGTATGAATAATAATACTAATAATAATAATAATAAGACCTATGGGACACGTGGTCCTCATTTTCTTAACAAGTCTATTTTATATATATATATATATATATAAAGGTCATTTACACACACTCAGGTATGCTCTCACACACACTAACGCAGATTTAAAATGGACTAATTTATGTACCTATAAGAACAAAATGAAAGAACAAGGAGCGGTTTCCTATAAGACTATGAATTAACCAATTTTCGTGGAATATGCGATAGCTACAAACCCATAAATTAAAGACTATATGGTCAAGAGCCTATTTTGGAAATAAATATAATCCCTTCTCCAATTCACGAAGTTATGTTCGCTAAAGATTGAATTCACAGAAATGGTTCATGCTGATATACGTATGTCAACTTACTGGTACTCTTATGGTGGCCTAAACTATCAAGCACACAAGGTCATTTATGTCGACGTCAACGCCAGTCCTTTATGTCACAAAAATGTCACGGTAAACTTGTGGCAAGTTGTTGGAGGATATAATTTCATAAGGGTAATTTATGACTAATTGACCTAGCTTATATAAAAGTTGTAAATAGAAAGAAAGTTAAGTGCCTTCTATATTCAGAAATTACATACATAAATCAGGGTCATTTGTCATTTGGTCAGGCTTTATAGATGCATAAATTTTTGTCAAGTATATTTAAATAAACGAATGTACTTATGTATACATACATATTGTTTGCAAGAGTGAACATGTCGATTTAATAAAGAGCACATTCTGTAATAATAATTTTGTTTCATTTTTAGTGATTTCTTAATCAAATGGATGTGATGCTTTTTTTTTTCTTCAAACCTTTAGCTGTCATCCTGGTCAGAAGTAAAACAAGAATAAGTCACTACATGAGAGGTTTACTTTCACTTCCAAAGAAAATGATTGCAGTTTCATCTTAGTCACCCATTTCAAGAACTCTGCACACGGTCCTAAACCCAAATTTAAAAAAAAAAAATTGTAACGATGGAGCTCATCGAAAGATGAATCAAGGTTTGAACCAAATTTATAAGGCAAACTGGATATTTTATTTCGACACTGAAGCTTAACTTAAATCACCAGTTGTTTATTTTAAGACCATACAGTGAATAAATAAATTTCCATAATCTAGACTGAACATTTAAATTAAACGCCAATCTGGTCAAAATGTGTTTGTGCACGTTTCTATCTTAAATACATATTGAATTTTTTAGGGCTGAAATAACAAAATGTAGCCGCAGAATAGTGATTCAGCAAAACTTTTAAATCAATTCGTTTAATGTCAATTGTTTCCACGAATCTAGCAAAGCTACTATAACTAAGCCATAAAACATTGTACTCTTTACTGACCTGCTAAATCTACAATCACTATTTACCATAGATTTTCCCGTGAAGAAATTTTAACTCAGCAACATCGCTTAGCTTGAGAAAAGTTTGCAAGAAATGAAAATATTTTGCTTATCAGAAATGTATTTTACCAAAATAATGAAACGGTTGTTTTTTTTAAATTTCTTATGTTATGTGTTTAGACTCGAATAAACAGTAACACAAGAAAGAGTGAAAACAACAAGCATTGAAAAATTTAACAAATAATTTATTTCCCTGGAAAAATACTGTAAACGAATGAAAAAATAAGAATTACCATTTTAAGAGTCAAATCCAAAAATAATCCAATAATAATCCACGAATACAATTTTAGAGGTCCTACTAATGAAATGTTCTAATGATTTAAAGTTCGAGTCCCAACGAAGAATCCAAGATGGAAGGCGATGACGTATGCTGTATCCTGTACAGTGTTGAAGTCTACAGTTCCTTGTAGAAACACAAGAAATAACACTCCGGTGTTGGAAATCCGAATAAACTTTGTAAGAAATGTCCTTCTTTAAGAATTCTGTATGAGCATACAAATATTTCCAGAGAAATGAATTAATCTTTTAGAATCCAAATAAACTGAAGAAAAATTAACATATAACTCGAAAACTGGCTACAACAGAAGGAAACGACTTTACATCGTGTTTTAAGCCCAGACTGAGATTATTTCTCTACAACAATGGTTCAGAACGTGAATACTGCGCAAAATAGATGCCCGGATGAGGTTCACATGATCATGTTAACATCACGTACTTTCAACGTGGCCCTGAGAAAAACCAATAATTTTACTCTAAGAATAAAATATATAAAAAAGTTGTTTACTTCACTAAAAACTATTTACAAGCCTAGGGTCACGTATTTAACACAGCCTCGTTCTCAGCCTTATTATTCCCACAATAAAATTAAATTTAAAAACATACTTGTTCACGTGACTGTTACTAATTTTGAATGAAGGTCGGGAAGCAGGTCAGCCTTCGGTGTTTGCAAATGAATCAGTCAAGATGAAACTATTTTCTGAAAAAATTTCCAAATCACGTAAACAAGATTATATTATAATAGCATGTACAATAAGAATACTTTTTTAAGCTGACAAACAAACAATAAAATTAAAATAAATATTAATTAAATCAGATATACATAACACAATTTGGGTCATACATAACTTTTAATGCTCTGAATGTAGAGCGGTATGTTTGGGAAAGATGCGGATGTGAAATGGTACAATATTGCCATACATAGGTTCCTTGTGAAGAAACATGCTTATCCCAATGAGGTATACGTTGTGTCTAGTCGACATGCCTTCGTAGTAATATAGACATTGAAACGTTGTGAGTCGTGTGATATTCCGCCTCAAATGAGTAGATCATCGATTCAAGGTGAACATGTTCGACTCGACATTCAGGTTCTGGCTTTCCCACTTCAAGTTTGGGTTAAGGTCACTTGTTTGACATTTAATAAATGTCCGTGCCAATATGGCAAAGTTGGATAAAAATACAAATTAATCTTGCCTGACATGTTCTTGCTTTCACTCTGACAACATGATGAAAAGTCTCCATATGTATTAACTCTGCAGCGAATGAAATCATTCGGATGTCTGTAGACCACTACATATTGACGCAAACACAATATCAAAATCACACAGGAAACAACCCGAAAACATTCTAATGATCTCATTCGCTGTACACATACTGGCATTTTTCCGTATAATGCCATTTTCTCAATGAAATACGTTGTAGTTAATTGGCACTTAGTTAATTGGTAATTAAGCTTGTTTATGGCAACGGAAAAGTATGTATATCCTGTCTATTCTGATATTTATCAACAAGAGGAACGCATTCAGAATAAACTGGTGTTTGCCGCTGTATGTGACTTACGCTGTATCGATATGACCTTTTTTTACGTTTTTCACATTTGGGTGACATTCTTTATTTAATTTTTAAACATATTCTGATGGTATAACGGTACCAATTTCGCACGTCCAAGTGGGCGGAGCTTAAGATATATTCAGAATTAAAGAACAACACTAGCTGTGATTGGTGCATTATGTAAGAGTTGTACTTTCTGTTAGGCTTAAAAAAAGTTGAGCCTCTTGGCAACATGTGAGTTTATATTAATTTCTATATAGATCATATTTTGTATTTTTAAGATTTTTTTTAAAAATATTGTACACATGGCTGAAAATGTGCTTGTTTTGACAAGATAACTCTTACCCCTGTCTAGTTCCAGTAGAGTTTTCTCTCTTAAATGCAATGGAGTACCTGGTTATGTCATTGTCAAATTGACAATCTAGCATTGTTCTCTATGACAGTGTGTGACATGCATGCTGAGGTAGGATAGAAAGTATATTTATTTCACAAAACGTTAGCATTAAGGTATATGGAAAAACAATTGGCACCGTGATACCTGATGAGTTTATCGGATAGCATTAAACTAAAAAAAGGAAGCAATTTGATTTAAGATTTTATCCATTAAAATGTTCACGAATTAAGCAAGAAAGAACTCTGTGCCACAGTTCTGAAGGTTGCATCATGTAGAGGGAAATGTTTATCAAAATGGTCCAACGAAGATAACAATCTACACAGAAATGCTTGATATCAATGACGAAATACAAATGACGCATTATAAATGCTCAGTACACATATCGATTGAATTGCTGGGAAACAATCACCGTCCATCGATTTCCACAATGCACTTTTCAGTAGTGTATTGCTAAATAAATGATAACATTAGAGGTGTTTGCACACTTATCAACCGATATGTCCTGTTACGGACGGCATTTTTCAAATATTGAGAGCAAAGGAAGGTTTATTTAAGATAAACACTTTTCGATTACTGAATTTGCTGTCCTTCATAGTAATATAAATACAAATAATGCAGACGTGCTATATAATTCTGAAAGATGTATCAATCTGATTTTTTTTCTCCATTTTCACTTTCAGATTTTAGCTTAGGTTTGTGCCAAAAATGTTGGTGTTTTTATATTTATTTGACGACAAAACCATCCACCAGATTCAGTTCATATACAATATGTTAAATGTTCTTCTAGGAAATAATAATAATAATAATAATAATAATAAACCCTTCTAATTTCCTGTATAAAAAATCTCCCTCGCTCAATCTGTCTGTTTGGTCTTTCTTTCTCTCTCTCTCTCTCTCAAAAATAAATACATAAAATTACACACATATATATATATATATATATATATATATATATATATATATATATATATATATATATATATATATATATATATATATATATATATATATATATATATATATATATATATATATATATATTATCTGTGGCCTAAGTGGTTAGAGCTTCCGCCTCGGAGGTTGCGGGTTCGAACCCCGGCCGAGTTATACCTAATACTTAAATAAATGGTACTAGCAGCTGCCTCGCTTGGCGCTCAGCATTAAGATGTTAGCGTTAAAGACTAGTCGGTCTGATGTCAATATAATATGACCGAGTGTAGCATGCTGGTACATATCTGCGGCATGATGCCCCCGTACATAAACTACAACAATGTAGGCATCGTAGCGCTATGACATAAATTGTTAAAGCAACATTAAAATTCCAAACGGATACACACACAGACAAACGCACATATAGAGCGACATACAGACAGAGAGAGACACATAGAGTTAGACATCTTCGGAAATTATTTATTTCAGAGGATTTAGGTTTTATTCAAAATGTACATTCAGCTCCAATAGTTCTTTACAGGTGGATTGTTTTGGCAATCAAATAGAACAAGTTATTTTGATCCTAATGTTTATTTTCAAGAAACTGAAATATTATTGATTCAATCTTATTTCCTCTGCAATTTTCTGTCTTCTTGCATGATTTGATTCAACATTCATGCATTCAGTATGTGCGTACGATTGTCACTGAAATCAAGTATTCCCGGGTCATTTTCATTCGTAACTGATTTTCTTAACTTGATAAAATAAAGACAGATATGTGAGCAGCGAACAGGTGTATCCGTTATTGGTGTTTACCCGGATTCATGCGAATTGGAGGTGTGCCGAGCAAAGTTGGGTGGGTGTCAAATCACCACGTGAACTAACCTCGAAGTTGCCAACCGTCAGGCAGGGGTATGTGCGAGTTCTTAATATTTGGCAATTACAAACCTGATAAACAACGTATCAGATATTACTGAGTAAATTCATCTTCTGAAGGGAAAGAAGAAAACATAAAATGAAGAGAGAGAGAGAGAGAGAGAGAGAGAGAGAGAGAGAGAGAGAGAGAGAGAGAGATAAAGGAACTTACTAAGTAATCCAACAGAATAAAGTTTCATTTGTATCACATAGCGAAAGCAATATCAATAGATACAACTGACTTTAAACAAACAAATAAACAAACGGAGAGTTTTACAATCTGATGGCAATAAAAATGGTTGGCTGTAATAATGAAGTCATCACGCATACCAAACATATCAGAAGGGTACAGTGCATTCAAGGCAGTGAATGAGGAATTCAACAGATTCTGTGAGTATGTTTAAGGTGCATTACAATAAGCCAAAGAACGGTGAGGTACATACCAACAGAAACGGTAACATAAATGGACAAGACACATCTTCCCCTGATTAGAGAACAAATACTCTTGAAAACCATTAAACTAAACGTCAACGTGTTCACTGGGTGGACGAAACCTTAAACATTCCACTCGCTTCAGAAACAAACGAAGGCTCTCGGAAAAAGTCGGATTCTCTTGAAAAGTGTGGGGATAGGAAACCAATTCTGAAACATAAGGCAGCATGCATAACAATCGTATCGGATTGTCATTTACATTAAAACCTACTGTGGATAGAACTGTTTCGAGTTAGTAACACCGCTATAGCCAGATATTCGAAACAAACGGGTGGCTAAAATACCCATATATCTATATTAGACAACAGAACTGGTTGAGTCGTCCAACACCCTGGGAAAAGTGTGAAGACATCAAAATCAGATCTACTTTTTCATGAGGCGTATGACGTGGCTCTTCGTGATCGTTGCAATATAAATCGTTGCTGGTTGTGTCATATAACCAACTGCCTGAATCATTTTAATTTACTTTGTGTGATACTGGCCAACAGGTTAAAATGGGAAATATGAGAATTCAAGCTCAACGGATTCAATTTTGGTTGGATTATTGATATTGTATATGCGCATTTGTTTCACAAGTTCGTTTTAGTGCCATATATGATGCATTGCATCGCTTAGCTTTAAATATTTATGATTTGTCGGGAGAAGGCAAAAATGCCATCTTTATCTTTGTGCAATAGCCTTTAGCATTTTTTTAAAAATTACTTTCCTATCAACTTGACAATTTGTTTGTACTCCGTTTAAATATAATTTAGTTTCGGTGCAAAGGCTTGGGGATTTGTCAATACTACATTAGTCGTTGCCATAGATCTAAATCACTGTACATGTGTGTTTCTGTTGTTGTTAGCCAAGGTTTCTGACATATGAAATTAGTTTTAAATTTGCTCCAAGCTGCTATACAAATGAAGTTTTAATATTAGTTTCTTAATTATTGCATGAGCTATCTTAAATATATTTTTTAATCTCATTGCGAGAGATCATTATTTTGATTACTGTTTAAGGTTAGTTTTGCATGTTATTCATAAATGCCTCTAACCTACAAATAATGTATTCATTTTTTACAAGATTCTCAATATGTATCGTGAAACAAACTTGCATTCTACTCGTTCTCTTTGGAAAAAATGTAACGAGACTTTTTTCTAGTAATTATTTCAAGCTATAATGGCTTCGCCACCTCTCTGTTGAATACATTTCTTTCTATGTCAAAGTATTTCAGATCTTTTTTTCTCACCTGTGACAGAATAAGACACACACACATACTCTCTCTCTCTCTCTCTCTAATCTTTCATTTTAAAATTTTCACTGTTTTCTCTTAATTGGCTAATTCTTTCTAATTTTTGTTGATTCCCAATAATATTAAGAAATCCAACATTAGTCCTGTAGCTGTAACTTGACAGCTAGTTTATTTTTTATATTTTGTTTGAGTCCTGGATTTTGAGACTTGTACAACCGCATTCGCACGCACAAACGCACAGAAACTTTAGCATGTTTTACACGCGATATCAGCCAGATATCTAAATTATCTGACACTCATTCGCTTTATACGCATGTAGGAATCTGTCACATTATTTTATTGTACATTTTGTAGATACTAACCACCCTGTGAATTACGTTTTAGTGAACGTAATGCTAATGAAATCTCTAAATCCTCTTCTGAAGAAAAAAGTTTCAACAATGTGTCAAATACATGAATTATGTACAGCTATTCACACAACAATTCTTGTCTTTTATGTGATATGTAGTTCTTGACATCAGTTAGTCAAGTTAATTACCTTTTGGACTGTATTTGTTTTTTTTCGTTAGTTTTTCAATTTTCGGAAAGGTATTGTTTGTGTTTCTAAATTGACAGCTTATATATAATAGAGCATAATCTTTTCTGTAGTAATTACAAATTTCAAAAAAAAAAAACTTCTGGAAGGAATTCTCCCCAGTATTTTCTCTTCCAATTGTTAAATAAAATTACCCAGTACTATAAAGCTGGCCTTGACACATCGATTAACCGAGTTAGCTATATGGTACAACAAACCATGGAGAGCAGATGTAATTAATTTCAAAGATCGAGAGGAGAAAAATATTTTATTCAGAACCTGCGCACTGAGTGCTTAGATTTGACTCGTAATATGCCGCTTTGAAATATGCCTTATTATAAATACACCTTATTATAAATACACCTTGTTATAAATAGATCTTATAATAAATGCACCTTACAATAAATACACTTTATTATAATTATACATTTTTATAAATAAAAGCTTGTCAGATAAGCAGATTGTTTTCTTTTATCTTCTCTATTCATCTTGTTCGAGTGTTGCAAATCATGGCACTACTTGAATTGTCTTGCTTAGCAACCCTGTGGTCTCAAGTTAAGTCACTGTAATCAGCGGTTTTATCTGGTTTCTCCATTTTTCATATCTTCAATTAGTCTTTATACTTGCTTATTACTAGGGTCCAACTGCAAACTGCTTAGGCTCATATATGTCGTAGCATAAAGCGCCGGCAGATTTGGGTCTATGTAGTTTGTTATGAGTAATCCGTAGAACTAATAAAATGTACAATGGGCCGATAGATCAGGGTCTAAATGTGAGTATACATTCTACATATTCAGCCTTAAAGTCTGCCCGTTTAAAGTACCTAGTACATGTTTGTGTTCTCTCTCTCTCTCTCTCTCTCTCTCTCTCTCTCTCTATATATATATATATATATATATATATATATATATATATATATATATATATATATATATATATATATAATTGACGAAAACCGGTAGGATGCATTTCGCTGAGTGCCGCAACAACTCTTAGTTTTCTTTCCAGTTTTTGATAATGAATCCTTTCCAATTAAATCACAATACGCTCCATTAATGTGTAATAGAAATGATTTCAAAGCAGAAATTTTGGTTATAAAGATGCAAAGAGTAGATTACAAGCTGATTTCATGATAAAAGGGCTCTTGCAAGGTTGCAAGGTTCATCAAATCAAACTAATGGTTTTTGGGCGAGGCAATTTTTAACAGCCTCGGCTAGCTTTATTGGAACCTCAGCAGTAGGTCACACCCGAAAACAACCAGTGGCTGTTTTGGAATCGAAGCCTTAAACATCTACGTTCGATTGAAATCGTTTAATAATCCTGTTCTTCAGTAACTGGTTTATTGCTTTCTCAAATCAAATGCAAATGTAGCAAAACCTTTCATGCAGACATGAAGGTAAAACCAAAACTTGATTTCTTTTAACTTTTATCACGGATTTCATTATCCTCGGCAGCAAACATATCAGAACAAAAGCTGCTATGGTTGGTGATTATCTCCAAGATTTTTTCAATCTTGGATTCGAACTTACTTGTATCGTTAAGTTACATACGCAGCGTCGTAAAGGCATATTCATTGTTGCAAGCATAGACGGGTTACACATGAATCAAACTGAAAGAAAAAAAAAAAAACTTTAACTTTATTAGCGTTTGATCAGTTTTCATTGTATTTCTTACGAAATTAATTTTAGAAGTGTGTACTGTTTTTATTCTGGTATATTTCGTTTTCGATACGTACAGATGAGTAAATGTATATTCCAGTCAGCCGATGGAATGTAATTACGTATCTGATGGAGTATCAGATATCTAATATTTATCTATGTCAGTATATCAAATATTACACGCGAAATAGATCAGGGAAAACGAAGAAATTGGACTATTCTTTATTTATTTATTCTGAAAAAGTGGAATTTGACTTCATTAGTGATCCATGTACAATATCTGAAAGATATGACCGTAACCGGACGTGGATAAAAATTTGTCAAGATTTTTATTAGAAACGAGGAAGTGGAACGAGCAATGTATCTGCCCAACGCGCTTTATCACGCTTTGTATACTCTTCTATGAACATTAGACATCCACGCTATAAAAACCTTTATGGATGACAAGGAATGTAGATTTCCACAGGAAGAGTAGTTACGTTTGGTATGAAATGACGTTCACGTTAGGAAGTATCACTACCTAACACAGAAACCTATGCAAAGATGATTCGGGCGATGACATGTCTGTGAATAGTGACTCTGTCATTTCATAGGACCGGGTGCCCTTTTTACAATCCTTTAAATCAAGAAACCCAACAAATCCCGGTTTACTATTAGTCCAGATAGTGATTCATTGGAAACTATTCCGAAAAGGCAAGATCAAGTAAGTGGACTAGGCTTTTACAAGGGTATCAATAGTGAGAAGCAAACACCTTAATGATGTTAGCAGATTTTCAAACTTAGTGTTACATTCATGAACAGTTTACCTAATTGTATTGTTTCTTTCTTTCCAGACATTCAAATTGTAGTTGTCGTTGTTGTGGGGTTTAACGCCATTTTTCAGCACACGATATGCTATGCATGGCGGTCAGTATAAAGAGTGGAGGAAGAACCCGGGAAAACACCGGGAAGAACCACCGACCCACGAGAAGATACTGGCAAGCTTTCTCACATACCCACATTGGCCGAATCCTAGTCTCGAAGGTGAGTTGGCAGTGATCCATAACGGAGAGAGCTTTTGACCACTAGGCCACTCGGGGCCCCCCATTCAAATTGTAATGATTGTGCTATTGCACATGACAGTTTGACTACATTTACATTCATTTTATGTTTTCTTTTGATTACAATAATTGCATAATAGTGACGTTGTACTGGCCGCCAGTGTAATACTGGTGTTTTACATGTGTAATGCTCGTTGATGTATTAACTCGTTAAGTGGCCAACATCTTGTTGCAAATAGTACAACTACCTTCCTAATTTATTAGTATTCTACAAAATAAGATTTATGTAAGAAGCAGTATTCATGATTCTGAAAACACACCCACACCCCCCACTACGAGAAAGAAATTTAAAAAATAAAATACAAAAATGTTTGTAATAACAAATCTAGAAGAGGCGATAGAACATGAAGTAATCGTAATATCCATTACACGTATTATCTTAGTGTATAATTAAAACGGTCATGTCTTGAAACTTCGTTTGCTAAAAACTTTTGGCTTTGGTCTTAAAACTTTAAAAACGAAAATTTATGGGAAACGTTTCGAAATAGCATCATATTTTTATATATCAGCAATTTTTTGTTCTTTTAGTTCACTCGATGCTATAAGTTTTGGGGTACCGGAAACTAGTATAGTTATTAGTGTTCATATTTTCAGACATACAGTCACCACCTGATTTTATTGTGCAAAACGCGACTTAAGTTCCTATGGTTCTCGAAATCCCCAAAGAGAGACTCACATATTAAGGATTTTAAAGGATCGTCAAAATACAGAGATACGAAAACCATATACCACGCTGTTTCAGGAATAAATTACATAGAACGTTAGGAAACAATACAATTTGTCAAAAACTCTAGATTTAAATGTCATAATTGCGGTGTCTTAAGAATGGATTTGGATATTTTCTATAAATCTTTAAAATTAAAAAAATTTATATCGAAAATGATACACTATGTCTTTTCCAATTGATCTAATACAGCTTTGTAATTTTGGTTCGTATATTCATCAGTCGCCAACTTATGACAAATAATACTAATTATTCCGTAAGCTATGAATTGACTACGTTTTCTGTCATGTGACTTTCGCAGTATATTGATCATGAATGTTGGTATATTGGTACATTCTGGGCACTCGCCTTGGTTCCCATTTGGTTTCCATTGTAGTTCAAGTCAAGAATAGTCTTTATGAACGTTTTCCAATATAACAGTAACAGCAACATCCTCTCCCTACCAGCCAGACGTTAAATGAAAATCTACAATTCTCTAATAAGAGATTCAAACACTGTAATCGCACAGTCCTTCCACTCCAACACTCACCTCTACCAAAACAAAGCAAATGTCAGCTTTGCAGCCGATTCTACCATGACAGAGTATTTCATTTTTGCATCGACTATGTGCAATATCAGATGTTATTCAAGGTCGTGATAATATGACGTACGACCAGCGGATCCCTACACAAAAGGACTCGATTTGTATTTTGTCTCCCAGACTAATATACTTTGTGGGTGAATGATTAAAATTTACACCTCGTTAAATACTTTCCAAGGACCATTTAATCCTATATTACAGTCATAAAATTTTCACCTTCATATGTGACACAACGACAAAACGTATTACAATTAATTTCAAGCAATAAATCTAAAAGGTCCGGACAGCTTGTGATGCCAGGGCTTTTACAATTTATTAAACTTTTGGCAAGTTTGGATGAGTGATTAAAGGGAGCGTATAGTTTGGTTGATATTTCTGTATAAGATTTATATTCATTTATTTTTTTGCGGTGGTGGGGGTGGAGGGCATCGATAGAGCTTTCTCTTTCTAGTTTCTATTCTAAGATTGATCTTGTAGATAAGAGAAAGTCATGAGGATAACGGCAACATTCGATATTGTGCTTAAGCAGGCGTTCATAATAAAAGTGTCAACAAATTTACCGATGTTTTCATAAAAATTATCTTTGGACTAAAATTAATCTACGAATGGTAAAACAAGATTGGGGCATTAAACGAGATCCCATCATGGTAATAATTTTGTAGGACTTCTAACAAATATATTGGCTTTTTCTATCATTCCTGAGACTTTGTCAAGAGACATGTGATGTTTTCTTTTTCACATTGGTTTGAAAGTTAGTTTTCGGTAATCTTTTATAAGCCTGGATGTTTCTAATGGTAATGCCATTTACAAACACTCAATCAATATTTTGTTAACATTGAGATGGTGCCACAACACCTAGCTTCAGATGTTAATCGATCCATTGTTTCATAACTTTTGTTTTAAAACTCACCGTGTACATAAAGCTTCACTACTAAGTTTCATGAGAATGTTGGTAGCTATTCCGGAACATGACGTCATATTTGTCTGTATCTTAAGCGGTGCTATCGAGTAGTTATGATCCACACTTGCAGATCACTTTAAATGATAAGTATTTTCAACCCCAACAGCAAAATGACGAAAACAGTGCCGGATAAGAGGGAATAAATTACGTTTTAGATTTAGTTAAATATACAAGTTTGTAAAAGGCTTACTGGTCAGTATAACTTCAAGAACTCATAAATTTTACACGGTTAATAGACAACGATTCCACAGGGAAAAACCAGATAAAATTTATTAAGAACTAAGTTTTATTCCTAAGCACACATTTAGAATTAATCCGAGTTTCCACTTACCCTACCCCCCTCCCCCAAGTTTGATATTTTGACATTTCTGATTGGGTGCAAGACCGACGAGCAAGCTGCTGCCCAAGGCCGACATCGCATGGTATCGGCGAATTTAAACTATTGGATGGGCAAACGGCTTTGACCCTACACCCAACAAAAATGTCAAAAAATTCAACATTAGGGTGTCAAGGGTCAGAGGAAACTTGGATTAATTTAGAATCAGCCATAGGATTTGCATTAATCTGAAAGTAGGCATACCAACGAAATACCACTTACGTCGTAGAACAGAAACAAGTTTTGTTTACCAAGAGCTATAAACGTCACAAAAGATACCCGGGAAGGAAGCTGATAAGTACTTAGGGTGGGTGGGTGGGGAGGGTGGATTTTAAACGAACAAGTTCTGAAAGCAAAAATATATGTGATACGAAGACTACGAGTAAAGAGATAGAGGATGTTATAAAAAGATCAATGCCTGGTAAAGCACCTGACTCAGATGGAATAAAGTCAGAATTGTACAAAATGTTTGCTCAATATTAAACTAGAAAATAGGTTGTTGCTTCACCAAACCAAACTGACTGATAAAATAGCACTCGGCACACCTCAATGGACATTAACCCTGCCGAAGTAAGCCGAGAAGAAAACGGATCAAAATATGGAACATCCTATTTGGTTACCTAACAATATATACTTTTTGAGCGCTTTTTGAAACACACGCAATACTTAGAATATCAAGAACGAAAAAATGTTTAAAATAAGAGATGTGGTCACAAATAAACAGCTGTGCTTATTAATCCAGTTCATTTTGTGTAAGGAGCGAAACCTCTTTGCCTCCTAATGAAGCAATACTTGCTGAATCCAGAACCCCCTATTAAATCTTTTACAAAATTTATTTTGTGTCTGTTTCTTTGAGAATTAACTTCGATCCGTCCAGTCTGCAAGAATATTAGATTTACTATTTTCTGTTTTCCGTTTTATAATTTATATACCCTTTAACAGTGGGGTCGAGGAATATGTCGATTCTGTCTCTGTCGCTGAACTTTCTACATTATGGTAGGTTGCTTGTTCTGAGAGAAAAACAGGATTTGTTATTTCTCAAGGATCCCTACGTCTGTTTAATCTCTTGTTATGGTCTTCCATTATTGTAAACGTGGCAACAGAGTCTTTATCCTATGTATTTCATGCATTACAAAAAAAATAAAACGAATATCTCACATATAAAGTATGGCATTTATCTCCAAATTTTAAATTATACATTAATCATTATGCCATATTTTACTTAGAAACTTTCATTACTTTGGCTTTCATAATAAGGGATATATTTTACAAATTGCATCTTTAGAAGTCACGTATGAAATAAGTATTATTGATCTCAAATCGTTGTTTTGGACATTGACAAATTATATAGCTTTTGCCTCTCGATTAAAGGGAAAGAACTCGAAATATATACTTCCTTCCCACGGCTTCCCTCGCTTCATTGCCCGTAATGAAACACCGTCCATGAAGCGAGACAACTCCTCCAGGTTTATAGATGCCATTACACGGTGGCTAGATTTACCAAGAACATTGTTTTATACTGAGACAAAACAATAAGTATTAATAGGACCATTCGTGTTCTGGCTGTCCTATATTGCTTGGTGTATGGCTTTAACATGCTTTACCCGAACCTTCATGCCCACGAACCTTTTTACCTGCCTATATTAACCACTCACTGCCTAGCTACCCATGTCTACCTACATAGTTTAACACACATACATGAACACACACACATACATACATACATACATACATACATACATATAAAATTCCTCTTTTCATTATGCACATATTTAAGTCACTTGATATGTATTCAATAATAAAATTCCTCATTTCATTGCACTCAAATATAGTTCTGTCAAATTAAAATTGTTTCTTCCAGGCGTGTCTCTGAAAGCCTGCATTTGTGAACATCATCTCTGACTGGACAAAATCCCTGTCATAGGATGCATTTCGCTGAGTGCCGCAACAACTCTTAGTCTTCTTTCCAGTTTTTGATATTGAATCCTTTCCAATTAAATTACAATACGCTCCATTAATGTTTAATAGAAATGATTTCGAAAGGAGACATTTTTGGTTATGAAGATGCAAAGAGTAGATTACAAGCTGATTTCATGATAAAAGGGTTCTTGCAAGTTTCATCAAATCAAACTAATGGTTTTTAGGCGAGGCTATTTTTAACAGCATTGGCTAGCTTTATTGGAACCTCAGCAGTAGGTCACACCCGAAAACAACCAGTGGCTGTCGTACAAATGACTATAATATTTACGTGGAATCATCTGAAAAAAAAAACTATATTTGCATTTCATCAACGTACAAAAGGAGTGTCAAATGTGTGTTCCGTTGGCAGTTTCCTTATCGGAGCATCGCTCGGCTACTTTCGCCAGGTTGTGAAATGAACCTTGGATGTAGTTCGTCGCCATTGAGAAATATAAGCTGAACTTCTTCCATTCACATCAGGGGCGTAGCTACCACGTATCAAGAGTATGCAAAACATTTTTAACACTATAGATTCGGTTTCATCCTTTGCTGTCATAACATATGGTGCACTCCGCCATAGCGAATTGCTAAACACACCCATTTGACGTGTACTCCTGCAATTACTTCCGAGGTTATTTCAAGATCTGACAGAAATGACCGTACGTTGTTAAGATCGCAAGAACATGTGACTTGATGAATCGATCGAACATAGCTCGGACATTTCCGTTTCTTCGAGAAATAACCTATTAAAGTGAATCCCTTGAGTGCTTGATGTGTTATTATGTCTCGTATTGTTTTATACAATGTTGTAGTCTACTTATTCAGTAAATTTCCCCATATACAATTCTGTGTAAATTATTTTAATGTATCTCAGCGTACAAAGTGGGTTTCCTTGTGATTAGGACAAACTCTATCCAACTTTGATATATTATTGAATTTCTCCGAGAGTTACAAATGAGGACTAAATCGGGGAAAAAATAATGTTAGAAGCATCGGACATTATTTGGAGTAAGGCCATAATCATTGGTTGCATAGATGAAGTGCACCCCAGCAGGATGGTACACGTGTGATCAATGTATCTTAGATCCTTGACTGGACTTCGACATTTTCGGAAATAATCTGCGTAAAATCAAAACAGCACGCATTGAGCTGAAATTAATTAAACTTTCACCAGCCAGTGAGAACAGTTCAGGCACATGAGCTCAGTCAAAACATCCAAATTTTGGAATTGAAGAATTAAACATCTACGTTCGATTAAAATCGTTTAATAATTCTGTTCTTCAGTTACTGAATTATTGCTTTCTCAAATCAAATGCAACTGTAGTGAAACCTTTCATGCAGACATGAAGGTAAAACCAAAATTTGATTTCATATAACTTTTATCACGGATTTCATTATACTCAGCAGCAAACATATCAGAACAAAAGCTGCTATGGTTGGTGATTATCTCCATGACTTTTTCACTCTTGGATTCAAACTAACTTGTATCGTTTAAGTTCTATACGCAGCTTCGTAAAGGCATATTCATTGTTGCAAGCATAGAGGGGTTACACATGAACCTAACTGAAGAAAGCAAAAAACTTTTTCCTTTATTAGCGCTTGATCAGTTTTCATTGCATTTCTAAGGAAATTAATTTTAGAAGTGTGTACTGTTTTTATTCTGGTATATTTCGTTTTCGGCACATACAGATGAGTAAATGTATATTCCAGACAGCCGATGGAATATAATCACGTATCTAATGGAGTATCAGATATCTAATATTTACCTATGTCAGTATAATAATAATAATAATAATAATAATAATGAGGACTTTGTATAGCGCTCAGTCTTTAGAAGCTCTAAGCGCTTTACAACATTAGACAACACCTGTAAGATAAAAAAAGCATATAATGATATGATTGCAAAAACAAACACATGAAATTAGAATACATTAAAAAAACATGCTAAGAATATTTAAGGTGGGAAACATTATTAGGTCTTTAAGTTTGTTCTTGCGGTCGAAATAAGTGAGTTTTGAGAGCCCTCTTGAACGTGATCACTGTGTCTTTGTGTCTAAGTTCAGTGGGCAATTCATTCCACGTTGCTGGGCCCTGGTATGCAAAAGAACGCTGTCCATATGACCTTGTTTTCATACTTGGAATAATGAGTATACGATTGTCAGAAGAGGAGCGTAAGTATCTTGCTGGTGTGTACACATGGGTGAGCTCGGATAGGTATGTTGGACTAGAGTCCGACAGTGAAACGTAGCACAGAGAACAAATTTTGTGTTTGATTCTGGATCGAATGGATAGCCAATGTAGTGTACAGAGCAGGGGGGAGGTGTGCTCTGATCGTGGTACTCTAAGTATGATCCGAGTAGCTGTGTTTTGAACTTTTTGAAGTTTCTGGAGCAGATATTGAGATGAACCAGACAGAATTGAGTTACAATAGTCCAGTCTTGAAAGTACTAATGAACACACAAGTGTTTCAGTGGCATCAACTGAAAGATATTTGTGAATTGAGCTGATGCGTCTCCGCTCAAGACATTCATCCTTGCATATGTTCATGACATGTTGGTGCAATGTGAGAGTACCGTCCAGAGTAACACTTAGGCTTCGTACTGATTGTGTGAATTTAATGTTGGTGTTGCTGATATTTATTGTTTGAGGTAAAGGATGTGAATGAGAAAGTCTTTGTGTTGTGATCTGAATGGCCTCAGTTTTATCATCATTGATCTGCAGCTTGTTACATGTCATCCATGATTTCATATCAGAAATGTTGCTCTATACACCTTGGATGGTAGCATCAACTTCATTTGGGTGGCTAGATTTGTATATTTGGGTGTCATCAGCGTACAATTGGTGAGACACTGGATGATGATCTATGACACTTGAGAGCGGCTGAGTGTACAGAATGAAAAAACAGGTCCAAGAACAGACCCCTCTGGAACACCACAACATAGATCAACTGGGCTGGAGTGTACTCCATTTGCAGATACAATTTGTGTCCTGTTGACCAAGTAGGACTTGAACCACAGTAAGGCTGTATCATGAATGCCAAATACATGCTGGAGACGGTGAAGTAATATATCATGGTCTATTGTGTCAAATGCTGCAGACAAATCAAGGAGGGTGAGGACTGTAATCTTTCCGCTATCCAAAGCAGAGAGAATGTCATTAACTACTTTTCGAAGAGTAGTTTCAGTACTCTGGCAAGGGCGATATGCAGATTGTACATTGCTAAAAAGACTGTTTGAATTTAGATGAGATACAAACTCGGATAGAACAACCTTTTCTAAGAATTTTTATATGAATGGGAGATTAGAAACTGGGCGGTAGTTCTTTAAATCGTTCTGGTCTAGTGTTGGTTTCTTCAGCAGAGGCGTTACAATTGCAGTTTTGAAAAATGATGGGAATTCCCCGGATGAGAGAGAGGTATTAATAATATCAGTTAGTGAAGGCAATACTGGATCTAAGCACTCAAGCAGCAGTGATGTTGGAATTGGATCAAGTCCACATGATTTTGGTGCACTCTTCATCAGGATTGTACTTACGAAACCCACAGAGACAGGTTCAAATGCTGCTAATGGTTGCCGCTCACATTCTGTATCCCAACTGCATGGTGACGACGAGTCAATTGAAAGTGTGGTGTCAAGCTTATCTCTAATGGTTTGTACTTTGTCTGGGAAGAAATTTGCAAACATGTCCGGAAGGTCGACTAGAGAGAAGGTAGTTGGAAGTGGTGTAGATTTGTTCCTTGACATTAGCTTGTTAGTAATATCGAAGAGCTCTTTGCAGCTGAAACTTTCTAAGCTCTTTGCAGCTGAACTTTCCATGATCTCAGTAGTATAGTGGGCTGATTTCGCTGCAGGGACTATATTTGTGACATTCTTCTTAGCGGCTTCATAGATTTGCTTATGAATAGTGAGTCTGGCGGAAAGGTAAAGCCTCTCAGCTTTACGGCGGTCTCTTTTAGCAGTTCGAAGCTGGTCCCTAACACTGCTATACCATGGAGAACACTTTTGAATTGATACTCTGGACTTGTTAGCTGGGGCATGTTTGTCAAGCAATGAATGCAGGCAGTTATGAAGTTGTTCTGCGGTAGGAGGTAAGCAAGTTGTTAGCTTAGCTTGGAATGTCGTGCATTAGTTTGGTTCTATTTATCATACGGAGATTTCTTTTAGTAGCAGATAAAGGTGGAGGGCTAGGGACTGATAAGTCAAGATGGCATATAATGCAGAGGTGATCTGATGCAAGGTCATGGGATACCAGGGAGGACCGTAGAAGGTTATCATCAGGTCTATGAAGAATCCAGTCTAAAATGTAACCATGTTTATGGGTGGGTTGGTTAACTGATTGTTTGAGGTTGAAAACATTAATGGAATCTATGAGTTTTGATGTATTTGGGTTTCCGGGACAGCCAAAGTGAAAGTTGAAATCTCCAAGAATAATCAGGTTGCCACCTGTCGAATATCCATAGTCCAGGAGATTCGGAAACTGCTCCAAAAAGAGAGAGTCATACAACTTGTTGTTTCTACTAGGAGGAGGGCGGTATAGGCAGAAGAAATGGACTGACCTTTGCTCCATTGCGAGTGTGGTTTGGACTAGTTCAAACGATGTGTGGTCGAAATTGAATGTTGTGGTGTGGTTAAAACGTTTTATCATGGAGTTCTTTGTGATGACAGCAATTCCACCTCCGCGAGAATTACGGGGGAACGACTTGATGGAGTAACCAGTCGGTGTTAGATCCACATACTTGGGCTCATAGCCTGATGTTCTAGCCATGTTTCTGTCCGGAAAAAGATGTCAATATTCTGGTCATTGATAAAATTAACTATTTCTGTGCACTTTTCCGGTGGTCCTACTGAATGGGAATTGAATAATGCAATGCGCTGAGGTATCTCTTGGATAGTTGACACAAAGGTTGACGAATTAATTGGGATTTGAATTAGGTTAAATTAACGGTCGAACTTTTTCTAAATTGTTGAGCCGAAATAAGGGAGATAACTGGAATTATTCTTCCTGTTCTACGCCGGCCAGCTTTGAAACAACATTTCTTTTTCCGCTTTTGTTTACATTTAGGTAATGATGAATGTAGTCCTAGTTCGTTTAGTCTAGAGCACAATGTAGTGTGGAGAGCCAAGGAGTGATCATTTAAAGCAATTAATGAGGGTCCATCGTAGAATAAACGGGTTGACTGGCGAGTATCACGTGATGGCGGTTTGTTCAAAAACAGTGGAGCAAGACAGCTGAGAAAAAGTCTAATTGTTCTCATTTCCAAAACAAGGAGGTGAAGAAACACATACGAATTTAACAGCCAATACATAATGAACATAATGAACACAATAAGGTAGATGAAAACAGGCAACAAGCACAAATATCGTGAAAACGGAACTAAAAAACGGAACAGCTGCTTCAAGCCGGTTAAGCGATAGCGGCCATCTTGTTATCAGTATATCAAATATTACACGCGAAATAGATCAGGGAAAACGACATAATTGGACTATTCTTTATTGATTTATTCTTAAAAAGTGGAATTTGACTTGATTAATGATCCATGTACAATATCTTAAAGATATGACCGTAACCGGGTGTGGATAAAAATTTGTCATGATTTGTATTAGAAACGAGGAAGTGGAACGAGCAAAGTATCTGCCCAACGCGCTTTATCACGTTTTGCATACTCTTCTCAGAACACTAGACATCCACGCTATAAAAACCTTTATGGATGACAAGGAATGTAGATTTCCACAGGAAGAGTAGTTACTTTTGGTATGAAATGACGTTCACGTTAGGAAGTATCACTACCTAAAATAGAAGATGAACAAGCGACTGAAACCCATGCAAAGATTATTCGGGCGATGACATGTCTGTGAAAAGTGATTCTAATTTCATAGGACGGGGTGTTCTTTTTACAATCCTTTAAATCAAGAAACCCAACAAATCCCGGTTTACTATTAGTCCAGATAGTAATCCATTGGAAACTATCCCGAAAAGGCACGGCCAAGTAAGAGGACTAGGCTTTTACAAGGGTAACTCGTTTAATAGTGAGAAGCAAAGACTTTAATAATGTTAGCAGATTTTCAACTTAGTGTTACATTTATGAACAGTTTACCTAATTGTATTCTTTCTTTCTTTCCGGACATTCAAATTGTTATTGTTGTTGTTATTGGGTTTAACGCCATTTTTCAGCACACGACAGGCTATGCATGGCGACCAGTATAAATGGTGGAAGAAGAACCCGGAAAAACACCGGGAAGAACCACCGACCCACGAGACGCTACTGGCAAGCTTTCTCACATACCCACATTGGCCGAATCTTAGACTCGAACCCACGCAGACAGAGGTGAGATGGCAGTGATCCATAACGGAGAGACCTTTTGACCACTCGGCCACTCGGGGCCCCCATTCAAATTGTAATGATTGTGCTATTGCACATGACTGTTTGACTACATTTACATTCATTTTATGTTTTCTTTTGATTACAATAATTGCATAATAGTGACGTTGTACTGACCGCCAGTGTAATACTGGTGTTTTACATGATTAATGATGGTTGACGTATTTATGTAGCAAACATCATGTTGCAAGTAGTACAACTGCCTTCCTAATTTATTAGGATTCTACAAAATAAGATTTATTTAAGAAGCAGTATTCATGATTCTGAAAACACCCCACCCCCACTACCAGAAAGAAATTTAAAAAATAAAATACTAAAATGTTTGTAATAACAAATCTAGAAGAGGCGATATAACATGAAGTAATCGTAATATCCATTACACGTATTATCTTAGTGTATAATTAAAACAGTCATGTCTTGAAACTTCGTTTGCTAAAGACTTTTAGCTTTGGTCTTAAAACTTTAAAAAACGAAAATTTATGGGAAACGTTTCGAAATAGCATCATATTTTTATATATCAACAATTTTGTCTTATTTTAGTTCACTCGATACTATAGGTTTGGGCTACCCAAAATTTGTATAGTTATTATTGTTCATAATTTAAGACATACAGTCACCACCTGATTTTATTGTGCAAAACGCGACTTAAATTCCTTTAGTTCTCGAAATCCCTAAAGAGAGACTCACATATTAAGGATTTTAAAGGATCGTCAAAATACAGAGATACGAAAGCCATATACCACGCTGTTTCAGGAATAAATTACATAGAACGTTAGGAAACAATACAATTTGTCAAAAACTCTAGATTTAAATGTCATAATTGTGGTGTCTTAAAAATGGATTTGGGTATTTTCTATAAATCTTTAAAATGAAAAAATATATATCGAAAATGATACACTATGTCTTTTCCAATTGATCTAATACAGCTTTGTAATTTTGGTTTGTATATTCATCAGTCGCCAACTTATGACAAATAATACTAATTATTCCCTAAGTTATGAATTGACTACGTTTTCTGTCATGTGACTTTCGCAAGTTATTGATCATGAATGTTGGTATATTGGTACATTCTGGGCACTCTCCATGGTTCCCATTTGGTTTCCACTGTAGTTCAGATCAAGAATAGTCTTTATGAACGTTTTCCAATATAACAGTAACAGCAACAAGCTCTCCCAACCCGCCAGACGTTAAATGAAAATCTACAATTCTCTAATAAGAGATTCAAACACTGTAATCGCACAGTCCTTCCACTCCAACACTCACCTCTACCAAAACAAAGCATATGTCAGCTTTGCAGGCAATTCTACCATGACAGAGTAATGCATTTTTGCATCGACAATGTGCAATATCAGATGTTATTCAAGGTCGTGGCAATATGGACACGATTTGTGTTTTGTCCCCCAGACTAATATACTTTGTGGGTGAATGATTAAAATTTACGCCTCGTTAAATACTTTCCAAGGACCATTTAATCCTATATTACAGTCATAAAATTTTCACCTTCATATGAGACACAACGACAAAACGTTTTACAATTGATTTCAAGGAATAAATCTAAAAGGTCCGGACAGCTTGTGATGCCAGGGTTTTTACAATTTATTAAACTTTTGGCAAGTTTGGATAAGTGATTAAAGGGACCGTATAGTTTGGTTGATATTTCTGTATAAGATTTATATTCATTTATTTTTTTGCGGTGGTGGGGGTGGAGGGCATCGATAGAGCTTTCTCTTTCTAGTTTCTATTCTAAGATTGATCTTGGAGACAACAGAAAGTAATTAGGATAACAGAAACATTCGATATTGTGCTTAAGCAGGCGTTCATAATGAAAGTATCAACAAATTTACCGATGTTTTCATAGGAAATTATCTTTGGACTAAAATTAATCTACGAATAGTAAAACAAGATTGGGGCATTAAACGAGATCCCATCGTGGTAAGAATTTTGTAGGACTTCTAACAAATATATTGGCTTTTTCTATCATTCCTGAGACTTTGTGAAGAGACATGTGATGTTTTCCTTTTTACATTCGTTTGAAAGTTAGTTTTTGGTCTTCTTTTATAAGCCTGGATGTTTCAAATGGTAATGCCATTTACAAACACTTAATCAATGTATCTTAAAATTGAGATGGTGCCACAACTCCTAGCTTCAGATGTTAATCGATCCATTGTTTCATAACTTTTGTTTTAAAACTCACCGTGTACATAAAGCTTCACTGATAAATTTCATTTTCTGAAATTATTGTGAAAACTAAGTTTTCAGCAGAAGAAAGTTTGATGTAACTAATTTTCACAATTTTTATATTTGAAACTACCATGGTCGTTTTTTTTTAAATTTATCACCATTATGAGTCAAAATGCAAAGGTGAATGCATTTCATTGTTTAAGCTTTTGACAGATTCAGTTTCGATGAGAATGTTGGTAGCTATTCCGGAACATGACGTCATATTTGTCTGTATCTTAAGCGGTTCTATCGAGTAGTTATGATCCACACTTGCAGATCACTTTAAATTATAAGTATTTTGAACCCCAACAGCAAATTGACTAAAACAGTGCCGGATGAGAGGGAATAAATAGATTTAGTTAAATATACAAGTTTTTAAAAAGCTAATTGGTCAGTATAACTTCAAGAGCTCATAAATTGTACACGGTTAATAGACAACGATTCCACAGGGAAAAACCAGATAGAATTTATCCAGAACTAAGTTTCATTCCTAAGCACACATTTAGAATTAATCCTAGTTTGCACTTAGCCTACCCACCCCAAGTTTGATATTTTGACATTTCTGATTGGGTGCAAGACCGACGAGTATGCTGCTGCCCAATGCCGACACCGCATGTTGTCGGCGAACTTTTGGATGGGCAATTGACTTTGACCCTACAGCCCAACAGAAATGTCCAAAATATCAACATTAGGGTGTCAAGGGTCAGAGGAAACTTGGATTAATTTAGAATAGGCCATAGGATTTGCATTAATCTGAAATGATGCATACTAACGAAATACCACTTACGTCGTTTAACAGAAACAAGTTTTTTTTTTACCAAGAGTTATACACTTCACAAAAGATACCCGGGAAGGAAGCTGATAAGTACTTAGGGTGGGTGGGTGCGTGGGGAGAGTGAATTTTAAACGAACAAGTTCTGATACGAAGACTACGAGTAAAGAGACAGAGGATGCTATAAAAAGACCAAGGTCATGAAAAGCACTAGCTTCAGATGGAATAAAGTCAGAATTGTACAAAATGTTTGCTCAATGTTAAACTAGAAAATAGGTTGTTGCTTCACCAAACCTAACAGACTAATAAAATAGCACTCGTCACATCTTAATGGACATTAACCCTGCCGAAGTAAGCCGAGAAGAAAACGGAACAAAATATGGAACATCCTATTTGGTTACCTAACAATATATACTTTTGGTGCGCTTTTTGAAACACACGCAATACTTAGAATATCAAGAACGAAAAATTGTTTCAAATAAGAGATGTGGTCACAAATAAACAGCTGTGCTTATTAATCCAGTTCATTTTGCGTAAGGAGCGAAACCTCTTTGCCTCCTAATGGAGCAATACCCGCTGAATCCAGAACCCCCATTGAATCTTTTACAAAATTTATTTTGTGTCTGTTTCTTTGAGAATTATCTTCTATCCGTCCAGTCTGCAAGAATATTAGATTTACTATTTTCTGTTTTCCGTTTTATAATTTATATACCCTTTAACAGTGGGGTCGAGGAGTATGTCGATTCTCTCTATCTGCCGCTGAACTTTCTTCATTACCGTAGGTTGCTTGTTCTGAGAGGAAAACAGGATTTGTTATTTCTCAAGGATCCCTACGTCTGTTTAATCTTTTGTTATGGTCTTCTTTTATAGTAGATGTGGCAACAGAGTCTTTATCCTATGTATGTCATGCATTACAACAAAACAAAAAACAACCGAATATCTCACATATAACGTCTGGCATTTATCTCCAAATTTTAAATTATACATTAATCATTATGCCATATTTTACTTAGAAACTTTCATTACTCCGGCTAGCCGTCTTAAAAAAAATGTCATAATAAGGGATATATTTTACAAATTGCATCTTTGGAAGTCACGTATGAAATAGGCATTACTGATCTCAAATCGTTGTTTTGGACATTGACAAATTATATAGCTTTTTCCTCTCGATTAAAAGGAAAGAACTCGAAATATATACTTCCTTCCCACGGCTTCCCTCGCTTCATTGCCCGTAATGAAACACCGTCCATGAAGCGAGACAACTCCTCCAGGATTATAGATCCCATTACACAGTGGCTAGATTTACCAAGAACATTTTTTTTATACTGTAGACAAAACAATAAGACTTAATAGGACCATTCGTGGTTCTGGCTGTCCTATATTGCTTGGTGTATGGCTTTAACATGCTTTACCCGAACCTTCATGCCCACGTACCTTTTTACCTGCCTATATTAACCGCTCACTGCCTAGCTACTCATATCTACCTATAGGTTCATATACATACATGAAAAAACACACATACATACATACATACATACATACATACATACATAATACATACATACATACATACATACATAAATCATGCGCGGTATACTGAAAGTCTTGAAATTTCCACTAATCCTAAAACAGTATTTATCATTAAATCCATTTGGATACAATATGAGATCAGAGTGCGTTTCTCCTTGTTTAGGTCTTCAATATCGGTCAATGCATTCATGCATTTCAATTACGTTTAGCCATGACCTTGTTTAGTGCATACACGTATTCTTTAATTAGTTCTTAAGGTGTTCATTGTTTGTATTGATTTTGAACTCTTACGGTATCATTTTCAAGACCTTTCCTAACAAAACCTATTGTAATTGATTTACTTTTGCTCTAGCTTTATATTGATTAACTAACTACAATAACATATGACACATATCCTAGATCACATAAATGTATTTATAGATCAATCAGTTTTTAAATGTTTTAAAGGTAAGGAAGAACCACTATGGAAAATATTAAGTAAATAATCCTCCAGCTTGGATTTTACTGAACAATAGCTACATATCTTGGCAATTATGTAGATTTTTGACCAATGGTAGATTAACAGCTCAATACATGCAATCAATCGACTTTAGCCCATAACGTTTTCCACATATTACTATCCCTTCCACCACCTCATCCCACCATCCCAAAGCCTCTACTGTTCGATTTTATTTCTGTACATATCCATACCTATATTAAAATAATTTCGAAATGTTTCAGGACTGTATCTGTGAGGATGTAGTGAACGAAATTGACACAGTCAAGCACACGTTTACCTCTACAAACTTGTATGTACCTTAAGCTGTTCAATCTATGACTTATATCAACGGAATTTGGTTTAATTAAACGATGCAATATCCGAATAATTAAATATGAATCACAGAAATCAAGTAATGTCATCGTGAACACCACAATTTTAATCGAGTTATCAAGTGCTTTCATTGCAAACAATAAATTAATAAAGGATGATTCCAACAACTAAAGCTTTTAAGGATTGTGGGTATACATACTAAAATTTTTGATTATCTTTTTCTGCATTCAGAAATGAATTATATGGGTGTGGCAAACTTGTACTCTATTCCGGTAAAATATTTTGCATACAAATTTCGATGGCCACTTAATTAAAGTTGGCGATCAATACTCACCCATCTCCTATTTATGCCTTTTTTCTATTAGGGATTATGCGTCGGACGATGATGACTATCGCTAATTAAGTTATTTTTAGCACTATCTTTAATCCTGAGAGTTGCCATTCAGCTTTTAATATTTTCCGTAAAATATTAAAGACGTGGATAACACTAACTGATCCCTCGTTACCATAGTTTATTATGAGTTACATATAATGAAATATTTTAAACAGCTCATATTTTAATCAACTTGCTGTTGTTTCGAGTTTGAAATTATGCACTTTTGTGTTGCTTATATCAACGTGCAGAAATGTCAGTTTTGAAAATCTGCACACGCCTGTGAAGAAGATGAAGAAGAAGAAACTAAGACTAAATATGGAAATATGCTGCAGTCATGTTTCATAAATGCTAAACAAAATGGGTCCAGATACAATCGCCACTGTGACGTTATCATTGTTTCTCACACAGATTTAAATATCAGTCGTGTAATGCATTTTTGACGACTACACGCATTTGTGTCCTTATCTCAAGGTCACTCATAAGCCTGTAAGACGAAGTTTACAGTAGCCCTTTCTTAAACACCTGATGACCGCCAAAAACTAACCAATTTACAATACAATCATCCAATATGCTGACAGTACAATTTACGGCTTTGGAATCATTTTCTTTATTGTCACTAATTGCTTAGTCTTATTGTATCTTTGTTCGATATTTTCTTTACAATATTACATAACTGACATGACTTCTTTAACACAGAATGCAAGTAATTCCCCATATATGTTCTTATATGATTACCGGTGTCTCCCGTGATAGAATTAGTCATACGGCTTTTCTGTCTCTATCAAAAAGACTAATTAGCTCTTGTACAGAGACTAAAAAACAAATTGTGTTGAAATCGTGCATTACTTTGATCTAAATTTATAAATTAATTGATGGGCTGTGACTTCGACAAAACAAGCAACTTGAAGCCCTAACAAAAGCCTGATATAGAAAGCAGACATTCTCGAGTTTCTGTCCTCCCACCATTGACTGAATAAGACAGGATATCAATTTATTCCAAATGAATGGCAATTACATTTCAAGTGTATGGCAATTACAAACATCCATTAGACAGGGAAAGTAAACTATAGATGTAAATCGTTTTAGATATTAAATTAAACGGTAGCAGTATTGGATTGAAATAGCCAAATTCAATGTTGTTAACACCATGTTTTCCTCATCCTCTCCATTCCCTTCACCTCCCTCCCTTACGCCATCCCGCTAAGGTATAGAGAGTGAAGAAACAAGTGATATTCTAAGATCATCTATACTGTTATAAATCGATTACAATGCTGTATTTAAATTTACATTCTGTCCCGTTTCTCACCCAATCTCCTGTTGAAGAAAAGTATTTGCAATGTTTACAATAAAGCCGATCAATGAGTAAAACCAAACATTTAAATTATATTTGACACTACTTGAATTATTTTCTATACTCATCTAATCGATTAATTTGTAAAGTGGATTTATCTGCATTTACTCTCTCAACAACGCATATATAATGTACAGTGCTCTCGAAAGCGCTATTCTCATTGTCCGTATGTTTTCTCTCACTGCCACAATAACTACTTCAAATATAGTGCAACATATTTCTTTTCTACAAATGTTGATGACGTAATTCACATAATTTTTACAAGTACGTCCCATAGATTTAGGATTCAAATTGGAGTATCGTCTAGTCATTATTATATTTTCCTATGCAAATGTCGAAAGTTCAATGGCACTTGGGAACTTAGGAAAAACTAAATAGTGCACAGTAATTATTAAAAGAGATGTTATATACATAACGCAGTTTCCCATGTCCTGGTAAACACACTATTATGTATATCTATCTTGTGTGCGTAACTTGTATCCATGATATGGTGTGCCTAAAGCTAATGGTTATGTGCAAACAACATTTTTAGATAGCAAATGTTTTGTCAATATTTGTAATTTTTAAAGAAATTGTTTACTGATAATGAGGTTAATATCTGGTCTATTTAAAAACTCAAAACGTTTTGGAAAAGTACTTCTGACCCACATCCTGGTCATGTTATTGTCTGAGGTTTTATATAAGGCTGAGGTAAATAAAATTATTAACTCCTACTGTAAGTTCAATCTGTTTTTACTAAAGGTTCACATAAATAAAAACTTTCACTCCTACTATAACTTTGATTTTAAGTTCTGTTCAGATATAATTTGAGAAAAATTATTGATTTAAATTATTTATCTAAATTACAAAGTGTTCAATGACTGTTTGGACTAAGACACTATTTTTATTTTTGGGATTATAGTGAATTCATTCAAAGACATTCTGGATTATATCATTGTGATATATCAAGACTATTGGTATATCAGTTCATTCTAGATTATTGGTACATCAGCATATTCAAAACTTGTATTTCATAAGGAAGTGCTTACACTTTTGGACTTGTTATAAAACATTTAGGATTAACTGGTATTGAATGCACAATACTGTAAGTTTCTTTAAAATTTTCAGTTTCTTTTCTATGGAAATACATTGTTTGCTGAATTTTATTAAACTTCTTGGTTTTGCTTCTTTCTGTTTCTTAGTTTAAGATCACTAAGAGAGAGATTCTTAGTTTAAGATCACTGAGAGAGAGAGAGAGAGAGAGAGAGAGAGAGAGCGTTGATTGGTACGTTTACTCCAGCAAGAGCTATGCGTCTTTTACCAATAGAAGCCAGCTCAAACTCCATCTTTGCAATCAGAGTCATTTCGCTATATTTTCAAATATCCCTCACTTTCCAACTGACCTCAGTATTTGGCTATATGGTTTTAAGATAATTTTGAAAAATTTCTGATATAGAAAATAATTCAACAAGTAACATCATATACCCTTTAGGAAGGAAATATTACTGGTCGAGCTAGGTTCACGCATACATTGTAGCACCGAATATCGATTTTGTTTTCCTATTTTCATTAAACAATCATAAAACGTGAAAACGTTAGTAAGGTTTAATGCTGTAACTTTATATCTTAAGAATATTCTCCTAATGCTTTATACATTTTGCGACACAGGACTATTATACCATAATAGTATGTCTGGCAGTGATTAGGTTTCATTCTGTCGCCCTCCTATTATGTTCAAACCTGTACTTTTAAAGTCTCATCTTCGATATCTGATATGTTGTTTGAAATAATAAAGATCTATGGAATTCATTCTTTCACAACGTCGACGATGAAACCTCAAACATGTTAATTTGTTTACTCTATCTATCTTTATTTATTTATTTATTTATTTATTTATTTACGAAAGATAAGCAGTCTACACGTATACAACCGTCAAATATTGCCTATGCAAGGAAATGCTAACACTAAATTTGAAATCTTTGGAATCATTTTCTATATTAGCACTAATTTAGTTTTAGGGTATCTCCATTTTATATCTACTTTACAGTATTACGTAGTCAATATACATAGCTTGTTTGACACAGGACAGTGGTCAATGCCTAGACATGTTCCTGTATTATCGTTGATGTCTTCAGTGATACAACTAAGCATAATTCTCTTCAAAAAGATGGAACAGTTCATTGTCAAATTCTAAAAGAATGAAAAAATCGTATTGATATCGCGCATTAGTCTTCTAAGTTATTAATTTAATTGACGCAAAAAAAGTTCAACTCAAAGTCCTAACAAAAGCTTAGTATTAAAAGTAAACATCATTGAAGGTGTGTCACCCTACCATTGACTAAAAAAGACAGGGTACCAATTTAATCAAATGAAAGGCAATCACAAAAATCACCTACATGGGGAACTATAATAATTCACGTCTATCGTTTTATTTGGATGGTAAAATTAAACGATTAGAGCATGGATCGGAACTCCAAATTTACGAGGTATCCGTCTTCCTCTTCAGCTTCTTGTTCACCCACCTCACCCACCCCTTCCAATGTATATACAGTGGGGAAACAAACACTTCTCAGATATCCTGTGTTCTAAAAAGTTATAGACTGATTAAATGTGCTGGAGTAATATTCACATTGTGTCCAGTTCCTAGCACCATGTCGATGAAGAGCATTTGTGAACTTTGCTGTATATCTGATCAATATGTATTGTATGTGTCTTGGATTATTTCCTACAAATCATCTACTCGATTAAATTGTAAGATGGATTTACTGCATTTACTGTCTCACCAGTACATGCCCAGTATAAAATGGTCTCAACTTTATTGTAATGTTCTCATTGTATTCTCACGCTGCCACGATAATCACTTCCAATACAATATAATGTAAGTTCTTTCTACAAGAAACTTCGTTAACTTGATTCGCGGAAGTTTTAAGTTCATCATACAAGTTGGTGAGTGATAGAGGAGTATTTTTCCATTTAAGGTAAATCACACGGCCATTATCTTTAATGCAGTTGTCGTAACTTCCCAGTTACTTGGGAACTTTGTAAAAAGTAAATAGTGAAAGTCAGAATCATTGTCCAAGCCATCGACAAGCTGCCTCAGATTTTAATATCCTGTTAAATCCCCCGCAAAAAAAACCACACACACACACTTACACACACACACACACACACTTACACACACACGCGAGATTACACTTGTCAATATTGCAAAAGGTTTCATGATTTAATACAGATTACAACACGATTTATCGTTAAGTCCGGTCTTTAGAATTCTTAGGTCTCATTCTTCATTTAACGAACAAAACTGCATAGATAAATAACAACTCACATTGGGTTGCTGGTTGAAGAAAATAAAAGTATTTCAAAAATTTCCTCAGTTGAAGACAATTACACACCTATGATGAAGCTAATCATACTGTCAGTATATATGGTTTCATTGCTTCTCTAGCGCTAACATTGTAAAGGATAGAATCATGTGATGAGGTAAAACAAACTTCGTACAATATACCACTATATTACTAATTACTAATTTATACTATACATACCGTACAGACGTAGTGTGTCGGTATTTTCTTTAGTAACTGCTTCAAATCTTCAACACCAAACCCATGTCTAGCCCCATTAAAGGATACCATCTAATTAAAAAGCACTCAGATATATCCACAAAAATCTTCTGATCATATTTCAGAATGTCATTTCCGTTTCAGATGTCATGTATTGGGTGATATGTAATGATGAATTTATTCCTTGCGTATATATTTCAACAAAATGTCTTGTGTTACCTCCATTAGCCCTTAATGCGATTTAAGTTTTATATGATAGACTTCACCACACGTTTATTTAAGTGTTAAACATACATGCATGCATTAAATCTGTCGAGGAAAATTTACCACTAAGAGTATGATGAGTTTATCAGGCAATATTTTATAACCGTGCCAGTAAAAGTAAGTGTGGATCGACAAAAAATATGATTTTTTACTCAGGCTCATCAGTAAATGTTTATCATGTATCACGGGAAAATATAGATAGTTATTACTGAACATCTCAAACATCTCTTAGTGAACATGTACAATAATACCTAGCCTGAGTAGCTGCGTACCAAAGCTTATGCACGTTTTCTTTGTATCATTAGATGCTAAAGTTATCACTTAGCGTTCGGGAAAATTGTTTTTTCTTTAGGCTCAACAATTATAATAGGAATTTCAACTTTAAACCAGTCTTCTTTTGATTCTTCTTCTTATTATTATTATTATTAGTAGTAGTAGTAGTAGTAGTAGCAGTAGCAGTAGTAGTAGTAATAGTATTAGTAGTAATATGTTGAAGAGGGGAACATTAAGTTAGAATATATAATAAAATATGACAATATCGAGTACTGTCATTACAAACACCAGGCATATTAATCTCGATATCTTTTCTTTCCCTTAGCTGAGTAGAAGCTAGCATAAATGTAATTTGAAAACTTTGTTTAAGGGGCATTTGATATCACATTTGCCAGAAATTAAATTGATGTGTACCCTTCTTAAAATTAGTTAGCTGACAGATAGTGAATCCTTTTCCTAAATCGTAAGACGGAATAACTTGAAGTAGAGAAACTAGATTTGATCAATGCATTGAGAAAATATCCCCAAAAAAGGAATGTATGTGTTGTTTTATCACTCATGCCTTTAGGAAACCTGGATAATCTATTTTTAGAAAGGTGGATGTATATAAATATCCACGTGTTGTTACTGAAAAACATGTTCAAGGAATCTCATTATTTCCTTGGCTTACCTACTCCCGTCCACTTGCCTTAACATCAGTCAGTTCATCCATTCGTACATATTTACAATCAAATGCTACACTCAGCCTTTAAGTCAGTCAATAGCATGCTTACAGTCGCCCTTTCGTAAGCACCTAATAACTACAACCACGACACTGATTTGGTACCTTACAATATAGGCGTTCAATATTTGCCTAGGAAATCAAATGCCAATATTACATTTGACATCGTTCGAATCAATTTATAAAATACAGTTAATTGAATAGTTAATATGGTGTTTCCTTTCTACATTTGCTTTACAAAATGATCAATTCAAATTTCTTCTTCAAAACAGAACAATATCATAGCCTGGTCCTATAATATAGATGTTTCTATCAAAATGATGAATGAATCGGTTTTCATTTCCTAAAATGTACAGCCAATCGTATTAATATCGTTAATTACTCTTTGATCGAAATGTGCAAATTAATTGTTGGAATGACACTTTGAATAACTTAAAATACGAAGAAATGCCCAATATTATAAGTAAACATCCTTGAGGTTGTGTACTCTCGATATGCTTTTAATAGCTAAAAAAGACTATTTCAATTTAATACCCCTCCTAAAAAGCAATTACATGCATAACGTGCGTGGGAAAACATAACAAGATCGTTTTGTTTGGATGATAAAGTAAACAATGGCAACTTGGCAATTCCAAATTCACTGTTTAGGTCACTATGTCGTTCTTATTCCTCGTCTTTATCACAAGGTTAATACAGTGCGAAAATTAGTTATTCTGTTGTTCTGTGTACTAAGAGGTTATAGACTGATTGCTACGCCGGAGTAAAGCTCTCATTCTATCTTATTTCTAAAACCTTGTCGTGTCCAAGAAAAGTGTATGGTAGGTTTACAAAAGAGCCGATCAATATATGTTAGTAAGACCAAACATTTAATTAATTTTTGACATTTCTTGACTTATTTACCTTAACTCACCTTATTGATTAATTTGTAAGAAGTATTTACATGCATTAAACTTTCTTACCAGCATGGGTTCTGTTTAAAGTGCTCTCGAGCTTATTGTCATGTTATACTCATATTCACACAACCACAATAACATCTTCAAATACAATGGAAGTTATTTGCTTGTCTACAGGAAATCTGGATAATCTGATTAACAGATATTTACCGATGTTATATCAACCTCATGATCAGTGTTTTCTTGGGCAGCTGGCCAATATTTGTAGGCACGTCGGAGAAAGTAAATAGTCCATTTGTTTTATTAATTGTCCAACCATTAGTGATGCTAGCATACCGTACACTTTGTATGTGTTCCAGATTCACTTTTACATTATTGTCAAACTATCCTCCTCAAATTGACACTAATGTTTACCCGTCCATTATTTGTGAGAATCTCTTATCTGCTCTACGGTAGCAGATAAATCAGAAAAAGTAGCATTATATATGGCAATTTTACAGGTATGTTCACTTATGTGCTGGGACGTTGAACTCTGATCCCACATTCATTTTTCATTAAGCTATCCTGCATCGAATAAACTGTAGAGAAGTTTAAATGTTTAGCCTTGTACATTAAAATGGTCATATTAGAAATTACACATTTATTAAAACTTTCATTCCGTCATCCTCTTATTTTGCCAAATATTATAAAATAAAATATACCCGTCTTCAATATTCAATACGTTCTCAGAAATTATGAAGAAATCCACTGTAGTCATTCTTGAATGATGCTAGAGTGGACAAACTACATGTTCTAAAAATTTACTATCCTTTACAAATATTTACACACATTTTCAAAATTTACGTAATATTTGTTCACTATTTGTTTTTATTTTCAATCAGAAATGACAACAACAATTCTTCGTTAAGAACGAGCTTTTGAAATCACAAATAGAACCCATTCCTCGTTTCACTGACAAATATACTGAAGTAAACAGTAAATCTTGGTGGATACGTGGGAAAAGATTTTCAACATTCGTCACTTGATGGCTATTAATTGTAAACCGATCCAGAGCCTGGTCATATTGTCAGAACCTGTGGTTTAGATTTAGCTTCTTCTCAAACAGGTTACAGAGTGGAAATGCTACCAGAAATAATGATTTAATCAACAAAAACTCATTGCTTCATTCCTCACCAGCTTACTTGCTTGTGCAACACGTACTGTGCACTAATAACTACCTAGCGGTAGTGCGTCTGGTACCCCTTAAAAATGAAGTCGTTTCTCCTCCAAGCCATTACTAAGCCAAATTTAAAAAGCACGATCAAAATCAAAGGTCTTGTGCAAGAGTTACGCTTTTGTATCTAATTATATATACTTTACTTGCAATATAGTGTAAAGGTTACAGGTTAGGCCAGAAAAAAGCGAAGAGATGAAAAGTTAGTGTAAGCACAGCCAAAGAGAAATGTAAACATGGGTTTATACTGTTTAAGATAACAATAGTTTCCATCGGAAGAGCAAAAGAGCAACGTCGGAATTTACCCTCTAAATGAATCATATAGGGATATTAATTCAAAGTTATGTACTCATATAAATACAGCAAAGATAGGGATTGTGTCTGATGCTGGTAGCTTTAGTGACTGTGTTGAAAGTAAATGATATTTACAACCAAAATTAGCTCTGTATTTACAGCAAAACAACTATTTCTACAAAGTCTTTCGAGTAATCTTGCTAACAAACGGAACAATTAAGTATGTAACATTACAAGGTAAGTTCGAGTCTGCAGATTCATCTAATCTTAACACTTATGAAGACAATCAAATAGCTAATAAGAAATCAAATGTAATTTTTTTTCTGTTCACGGAGGTATGAAGGGGCAGTGCCGGTGGAAAATTCTTTCAGAAATAAAGAACACGTCGGCGAACTTAAACGTTTGGATGGGCAATTGACTTTGACCCTACAGCCCAACAGAAATGTCCAAAATATCAACATTAGGGTGTCAAGGGTCAGAGGAAACTTGGATTAATTTAGAATCAGCAATAGGATTTGCATTAATCTGAAATGATGCATACTAACGAAATACCACTTACGTCGTAGAACAGAAACAATTTTTTTTTTTTTTTACCAAGAGCTATAAACTTCACAAAAGATACCCGGGAAGGAAGCTGATAAGTACTTAGGGTGGGTGGGTGGGGAGTGTGAATTTTAAACGAACAAGTTCTGATACGAAGACTACGAGTAAAGAGACAGAGGAGCTATAAAAAGACCAAGGTCATGAAAAGCACCAGCTTTAGATTGAATAAAGTCAGAATTGTACAAAATGTTTGCTCAATATTAAACTAGAAAATATGTTGTTGCTTCACCAAACCTAACTGACTAATAAAATAGCACTCGTCACATCTTAATGGACATTAACCCTGCCGAAGTAAGCCGAGAAGAAAACGGATCAAAATATGGAACATCCTATTTGGTTACCTAACAATATATACTTTTGGAGCGCTTTTTGAAACACACGCAATACCTAAAATATCAAGAACGAAAAATTGTTTCAAATAAGAGATGTGGTCACAAATAAACAGCGGTGTTTATTAATCCAGTTCATTTTGCGTAACGAGCGAAACCTCTTTGCCTCCTAATGAAGCAATACTTGCTGGATCCAGAACCATCTATTGAATCTTTAACAAAATTTATTTTGTGTCTGTTTCTTTGAAAATTATCTTCTATCCGTTCAGTCTGCAAGAATATTAGATTTACTATTTTCTGTTTTCCGTCTCGACCCCAAACTGAAGAATTCATAATTGCAATTGGATCGATATAACTTATTACCCAAAACGTTAAATATATCGGCCCTTAAAGACGGGTAACAGGCCAGTACTGGCCGGAATATGTAGACCCAATAACACCTCAATTACATTTCTTTACGCGTGTTTAAATGGCTTTATGTGATGTGTTTTGTCATTACAGTAAAAGATTACAAAATAGGTCAAAGAGACGGATAGAGAAGAAAAATGAATGTAAGCAGAAATGGGTTCATTGGTATTAATATATTTGATGAGATTGTGTAAAGAGAAATGTACCCGTTCGAGCATACACTGAAAGACATCATTAGTGTATTAATTTCGAAAGGAAGAGAGAACAGATGCAGATTTCATTCACGAGACGAGTCGTACAAGAATGTAAAGTCAACATTATATATTTACATAAATATAACTAAGACCGGTGTTTCGTGACTTTGAATTTAACGTTAATGATATTTTGAAGAAAGAAAAAAACTATGTATTTACAGCATAATATAGATCATTGGACAAAGCCTATCGAGTAAATGTGCTAACATATGGAACAACGAAAGAACCAACTTTATGCACAAATTTGAAGGATGCAACCGCTATAAACAGAAATACATGACACTGGTTATGCTGTTTTCTGGCCGCCACAAAGAAAAGGAAACGGGGGCAATGAACAGAATTGTGTGCATCAAACAGATTCATTGTTAATGTTGATCAAAGCGAGCAAGAGTAACACATCCGCCATGCAAAGGAATAATAATATTTAGAAAACAAAGTGCAAGGTACAGTGCGTGTATTCAAGTTCCAAACACCGTATGATGTGATATTCTTGAATACATGTATGGAAAATGGTCCCATAGAAGAAGAAATATGTACACGTAACGGGGTGGGGGCATACATAATATGGTCGTTTTGTCGCGAGATGAAGAATGAAGGAATATTTTGTCTCCAGATGGATCACATGTTGTAAAGAACAGCCAAGTTAACTTCAGCGGAGAAGCCTATGCTCTATTGCCCTCATTTCTTTTCCTTTGTAGCGGCCGGCACAGTAGAGCACCGTCTTACGCCCCGGGTAGTTATTGATGCATCCTATTACCGCAAGTACCTTGAAAGGTTCGAAGTGACGCAAGAGCTATGCAGGTGAAGAAGGAACCATTGTATTGGAACCGCGTACTTCCTGTATCCACTGATGGTATCCAGGTGCTTATAGAGCACCATCATACGTTACTGGCTTTCGAAATGGAGGGCAGATACAGACGTGTCGAAGTATGGTTCCTTCCCTGTCATCTAGGTCTGCAAACCACGAAACCTGAAAGAGAAAGCAGCACACACGACAGAAAAGCAATCATTTTGAAAGGGACTGGAATCTTACAAAGCTGAGACCCTACTGTTTTGCATTAGGCATGTTTTAAATACATCTGATTTCCAGGGCCTAGTTCTCTTATTTTGGTTGTCAATAAACCTTTGACTGACTGATCGTCTCATTGGCTGCCTAAGTTCTGAAGCCATGGGACATAAAAAGATCAACCCTGAAGCCTGTAAACCTCTCTTCTGAGTTGTGAATGAAATTTTACCCCGAAAACCTGTTGCTTGGATGTGTCTGAAGTTAATGTAAGCGCATTAAATTATCAGTATGTTCTGCCGTTGTTCGCACTGTTATGTCTCTTATTCTAAGGAAAGCCAAGGTAAACTTTGGCCGAATACATCATACGCCTGCAATGATCTAAAGTGATATGGGATAAGGAATCTGTAAGTTGCATAGTACACCTTCGTTGATCGGCAAGCGAACATCATGCGCTTTGTTTTTGTGGATTGTTTGAATGAGATTTTGAACAATGGAAGAGGAATTGGGGTCTACAATGCCATTATATTTATGCACATAAACAGGATTGGAAACGAACTTGGAAATTAAATATGGTGCATTCTAGTTAAGCAAAGTTGGAAAGGGTGGAATTTTATGTGCGTATGAGTCGGCACAGGTGGCCATCTCTTGTGAAAACTCGAAACCAGATGTCGAGTAAGGGCATCATCGAGTTGGATATGTAAACCTGGTGCGTCTTTTGCGTTGAACAATATTTAATTTAAAGCAAGCGAGTAGATATCCTAATGAATTGCGTGCCTTTTTGTCTTTAAAATATTGCTTGGCTATGGTTTCAGCTAAGGCATTTTTGTCGGTGTGGAAATAGATGCATTTATTGGTCAAGTGTTCTTAAGTGACTTCAACTGCAGGAACGATTGAGTACAATTTTAGAAGCGTAATATTGTGATATGACTAGGTATGATCCCAAATACATACGAAATATATTTATCTAGGACCGCAGATTATCTCACAGAGCCAGAAGCATCGTTGTATAATATAAGTCCAAATATATCGAAGTTGTCCAACGATTATACAAAAACAAAGATTTACAGTTACAAGTTTTAATCGGTATGCCATTCCCTTAAATCGTTTTTACATCGCTTATTAATGTAATGTGATGATGCGGTTTAGAGATGCCAATTTTCAGGTTAACGAGCCTCCTAAAGAATGTCCAGCCTGGTAATACAATGTTGGCCAGGTAAGTTAGAATGTTTTGCGTCTAGTTTGTATGACCGGACCAGAGTATAGCCTTCATCTACTACTCCAAATGGGTGGTTCCCCAGTGAGCTTTACCTGTGTGTGTGTGTGTGTGTGTGTGTGTGTGTGTGTGTGTGAACTCTTCATGTTAATGTTGAATCAATGAACTATATCCCATGAGTACACGGATGTGTCTATCGTCCACTTGAACAAGTGGAACACAACAAATAATCCTTTGAAGAACACCTGAGAAAATCCTTGTTGTCACAATCTCAAGAGTGCTGATGAATCGCCTTGTGCATCACATTAATCAATTGCCTGAGAATCAACATGGAGAGGACGAGGGACCAAAACTGTGGTGTTTGCTCATCGTCAACTGCATACACAGAGGTTCTGACATGAACAGGGATTATATGCATCTACACTTAGCTGATCACAGACGTGATGGGGAAGACATGTCACCAGGAACTCAGACAAATGACTACCAACGGAGATCTTCTACGGTGAGATCTCGGCAAGATCAGAAATAAACGCTTCAATGGCTCCCTCAGGTCATCACTAATATTTTTCAACACCGACCATGAGTCTTGGGAAGATATCACACAGGATCGCTCCACCTGACGCAGCCTCACCCATAATCCAGCTAGAGAATATGATCTCGGAAATGCAGAAAATGTTCCTTCGATCAAGCAGCCTCAAGCTGCATCTCATGTTCAGTGTGCCACAGACAGAAAAGAACACCATTGACCTGATCAGCAAGCACAACCGGTCAGATAAGTCATGGTTGTGTTCGAACTCGAAAGACGAATGACAGAAAAAAAAACAGCAATGTACAACACGAGTGCAACCATTTATCACATACATATATACTGATATTTTATACTTTCGGGCTCCCAAACATTTACTACAAGTTCATAATGAAACACGATAATGAATATTATGGCATAATTTAGGCAGCAAACTTTAAGATCTGTTAAGCCAGATCTGCTCAGTTACGGAGTGCTTCTGTCGTATTCGTTCCATTTGATTTCAGTATTGCTTTTATTACATACAATACAAAACTCTATACCTTTCCAAAGAATATGTCATGCCACCGTTGATACACGTGCCATAGGTTGCCGACACCGGGCCTAAATTAATATAACTCATCTTTATGATCTTGTTTGCGTCCATAGAATACCTTGCTTGTACCTTATAATATGATCTGTATGGTCTTGTCCGATTTTATTTGTGTAATAAATGGACTTTTCTCTCTTCAGCGACTGGTTCACCCTCATTGATTAATTCGTAGTAGAACAATTGATAATGCAAGAGTATCAAAATACAGTCAACGAAGACGAATGACTAGTAAAAACAAATTAATAATGTCGAACAGAATCAGTTCAAATTGACAATAATGAACAAAATATCATACAGAGATAAGAAGAGTTCAAAGGTTGCACCAGAAAAGTATAGAGGTAAGGAGAGTTCATAGGTCTCACCAAAACCCATTAAAATGCAATTTTGTAAAACCTCGAGGCTATTTATATACAGGTCTTCACAATTTTAAAAACATTTCATTACATACCACCTAAAATTTTAAACATGTATTGTCATAATGCAGTGTACAAGCGTTATTTTATCTCCGCAGTACGAATATAAAATCTCTACAGGACAGCCTCGATAGCCTCACGCTTGACTGAAAAGCCAGTTATCAAAGAGCGCACGAAGCGATCAGATATCGGTAAATGCATTGCCTAATGTACCATACTTGTCGGCAATGTTAGCTACTTAAGCAAAAGATATCCTTTAGTAAATGCTTTATTTATGGAAGAATGAATCCAATGAATGCTAAGGTGTGTGATATCTCATGGAGGGATCTCGAAGATTATCGTGTAGACTAGCTCCTAATTCTAGTCCATCCGCAAATTTCACTAACTCAGCTCTGCCGTCTCATTATGCGCAGGCATATCTTAGTCAATGAAGCTTGTTAACAATAATCAGTAGAACAATCATCATATACATTAATCTGCCGGCGCATTATGCCGCTGCATATCAGGGTATATGTTATTTGCAGTTGGATTAGACTAGTCTTATGCGCAAGACAATATAAAAAAATAGTCGTCACTTGGCTCGTGTAGCTTTGGAAAAGCATGTAGGCATATATATATATATATATATATATATATATATATATATATATATATATATATATATATATATATATATATATATATATATATATATATATATATATATATATATATATATATATGTGTGTGTGTGTGTGTGTGTGTGTGTGTGTGTGTGAATGGATCGTCCTTCCTTTAATAGTTATCTGTTTGCAAAAAGCATATACATAAAGATGTTATTGAGAGATGATATTTACTATAAATTATATTATGAAACCAACCCTTTAATTGACAGATAAGTCATTGATAATTATATTTGGCGATGTTCCTTAAGGGAGGTCCCATCTTGCAAGAAATCATTATTTATTAGTATTATTATTATTGGCGGTGGTGGTGGTGGTGGTAGTGTAGTTGTTATTACTGCTGCTACTACTACTGAAACATTTTCACGTTTAATCGATCAGTTGCTTCGCAAACATCAGTTGTAATGTATAAGCCGTAAACAGATAGGAGCATCGACATATCGACAGTCGATAACTATATAAATCGCCTTATCGAATATTACATCCGACGAAAAGTCAAAACAAAACCCAAATATGTGTAGTATTTTCATGGATATAATCAATGTGTATGTAAAAATGTCGTGTAGTGAAATAATTTCAAATGACCCACATTTAACAGTCACGTGATCAGATCGAGGATAACGGCATCTATTTCCCTCAGTCTTATTGTTACATATTAGAAGCAAGCTGCCAGTGCCGTACAAGATTAACTACCGACTTTTTGTCCATATACGGTAATTCCACAATTTGACAGCGTAATGTTATTCATGTCCTAGGTATGGCTTCAGTTTCTTCAATATAATGCCTTTTTTACCATAAAAATCGATGTAAACCACAGGAGACCGTCGAAATTTAGTGACAACATGGATCCAAATAAATAGGACTTCATACAAACAATGTTGATTTAGTTTGAATTCTCAAGTTTATTGCACAGCCCATTTTTCATCAGGAAGAGGGCACACGTTAGCGGTAAACTGAGATATATAATTTGATATGGTATTGAAATCGAAATGGAATCTTTGTTCACGGCGTTAGACATGAATATTCACATCCGCAAGTTATAAAAGAAGTTTTTGTATGAGGGTAAATTTATTGGCCATAGATTCAGAATATAATTTGAATATAGCTGGGTCATCGGGAGTGTGTAACCAGTCTGTTGGAAAATGTTCTCTAATAAGCAGTGTGTCGTGGCAGAGTACGCTAGCATAAATTAGGTACGATTGTATCAAGTGTGTCATTGCAGAGTACGCTAATATTAAGTACGATTGTATCAAGTGTGTCCTTACGGAGCACGCTAACATCAATTAACATACGATTGAATCAAGAACATGTCACATGATTTGGTTAAACAGTACTGGACCAATAGAAACAATGATATGGATGCTGATGGACCGCTGGCTCTCTTGTGAACTAGAACTCTATAGTTGATGTTACTTTATCTAATTTCTGAGTCTTTTGAAAAATCGGAGGATAAACTTTTTTATATAAACAATTGCACGGAATATCACCCATGTATTTGTGGCTGCTTCAATGAAATATAGTATGCACGAGAAGAGTTTCTCCTGAAGCTCCGGGACGAAATGCATAGGAGACTAATGAGGAGAAGAAATTCGTTACCAGAAACCTCGCCATTCTTTGCCTTGAGTAAGGACCGAGTGGTTCCCGAAGGCTCTAATGATTTTCAAAAGACACTGAATGAGCTTTACAATCCGCCGCCAAAAAATCCGCCCCCGTTTGGCGGTCTTGCAAACATAACAGAGGGAGAGGATGAAGAAAATGAAACTGATGTGTTTTTTGAAGAGGATGAAAATGAGTATGAGAAAGAGAAGGGGCAGAAAGACGAAAATGCTGAACAACTTAGGCGGCATAGTTCGCCAGCGGCTCTTCATCAGGAAAATAAGACGTTCGATCCTAATACAACGTCTAGAGAAGGAATAACGAATTTCAACAGCAGCCAGCAACACAAACGGATCGAAGGAGTCTTCAAAAACCAAGACAAAGCAAGGAGGGAATTCTTTGTGAAGCATGGCCGATGGCCAACAGAAAATTATGGACAAAGGAGGATTGTAAAATCCTCAACCAATCCTGGCCGAGGAAAAATGAGCACCGAGGTAGCTTTCTGGACTTGTGTAAGAAAACTAAATGTCCAGAAAAATGTCAAGACATAGGAATATTTGTTTCGTCTTTGGATGTGATTGTATTTCTGCCGTAAGGAAGAAAATGTTGCTCAAGACTGATTGTTAAAGGTACATGTAACATAGCACCAGTAACAAAAGCATCTTATAAATGATGATAATATAAAAACGCATGTAGAGACGATCTGTACCTTATTCATTTATTCGCTCATCCACTACTTATTTCCTTAAAATTGGAGATGTATATGCAGTTAAACAAATTATAACCTTATATGCATATATATATATATATATATATATATATATATATATATATATATATATATATATATATATATATATATATGTGTGTGTGTGTGTGTGTGTGTGTGTGAGAATAAATAAAACATGGTACTTAGAGAAGATGTTTCCAGATGGGGATTATATGCATGCAAGCTAAGACAAAAACTGTACAACAAAGTGTATTGTGCCCTTATAAGACTCGTACTGATCGTTTATTACAAGATTAAACGTTGATTGCTGCCATTTCTCCCTCGAGGAGAGAGACGCTATGATCTTCACTTACAAATCTATAAGAATGCATTTTTAAATAAGTATAGAAAAGTGTTTATATATTATTTTGACAATATTCACCGGAAAGAAGAGACGAGATCAGGATATTCGGTTACTGAGATAAAAGAGATGAAATATCGTCGCCAAAAAAACAAACATTTGACAAGTATTGCAATGGAAGTTTACTTAAGAGGATATTGTTTTAGTGGCAATAATATTGTTGTATCAACACATGTATACACTCAAAACAAGTAAATATGAGATATTTATCAAGTTTGTCAGATGCGTTGAAAAATAAACGAACCTTTAATTTAAAAAGAATTTTAAATGATCAGTTTCGTTCAGTTCATGTTAATGTTTTAAGTCATGGGCATTTTGCTCACCATAGATTCATTTTATACATCATCCAACATCTTCTTCACCGATTTTTAGGGCTAAGGAAATGTGTGTGTACTTTACGGCTCCTGCAATTTGCTGGTTTATCCGCTTGCGTATAAAATGCTTGTTTTATATTATTGGCAGCTTTATGTATCGCGTCTTCGTTTTATATAATAATAGTATTAACAGCTTGTACGCATATTGCAAAGCGGTAGTTCTGTCATATTGTTATTACGTTCTTCCAAGGAACTTCGAAACACTGTAATGCTTTTATATGAACTTCCTATTTGAACGATCTGTAACTAAATTAGTCCAGCAAGAACCTCTTTTGTACATATTTTGTTGTTGCCTTTTTCTTCTTATCAGGGTAAAACCTAGCTATGTAAGGAAAGTATGCTAACAATTTCCCAATATGATTTTTAATGTTGCAAATTATACACGGTGTGCATATCATATCGTAATATTCTAATTCCTACATTATCAGGAAATATCAGCATGTATGTTTCACCTTTTGTATCTCTTAACATTTCTAAATAAATATCATTATTTAAAGACACGTTTTTCACTTTTTTTATTGGATTGTGTATACATTTGATATTGTCCACGTCTTGACGGTACAAATAAGCCTTAGGATAGGCATCGGTAACCGTTCAGAACTGCTGTGCCATGTCCGCTCATTTGTAGGGCGCGGCGTGCCAAGTTATATTCATCCCTTGAAATTATTTATCGTTTATAGTACGAACAATACAAAAGAACAACTCGTAACGCGTGCCTTTCCATAAAGTCAGGCTTGCCACAGTTGGCACCCTTGCCATAGTTTGCCAACATATGCCACATTGTACTAATGATGCAACTCTTGTCTGAAATCTGGAACTTATCTTCATTATATATGCTCCCTCGTCATATCTTCGTTTGGAATTTTAAACCACAGCTTGACAAAGTTCGTTCTTATCACTTGAAAGGATCTCAGATAGAATATATAGAAATTTAAATTGGCATAAACAAGATTATGTGTAGCGATAAAATCATGGCTATGTCGCCTTTTCTGCAATGCAGCGCTCGCCATATTCCATCTACTAATATTCTCGACTGTGCAGAGTTGACGAGGAATAACTTTTAGGATGGAGTTGTCAATGTTTCACAACTTTAAAGACTTGTTTTTAGCTCAATTTTCCTGACGCTATTGATTATTACAGTTATGAAAATTGATGGGTGTATCCGAATGGATGATAGTGATAGTCATTGGTAAAAGAACATCACAGTGATCTTTTTTCAGCTCCAGTACTGACATTAAGTTTTATGCGTTTAGCTTAATTTATCTGATACTACTGCCTGCACAGATAGGAAACTTAATAAATGGATTTATCTGCAGGGGTGCTTCTCGACACAGTCAAAATTAGATAAATGTTGCCTAGATTTCTTGCAGTACTGGCATTTCCATGTGTGTGGAGAAAGCTATACCGGTGGAAGAGTGGCACCATTACAAGAAAGTCATGTATTTTCTACGTACTAATGCTTTTCATAATAGAGTCATCTTCACTCAGTTTTACAGTTAATTGGTACCAAAATAAAGATTTATCTTCTTTGGGTTTTTTTTAGTGTTATGCTTTGTCGCTTTGGGGAACAAAGTATAACAGCATGATGGCGTTTTCTGAATTTCTAGAAGGTTTAAATTACGTTTCATGGCAACATACAGTAGGTATCAGAATCAGATCGTCGTGTTACGACACGTTGACGTCAGTAATCTTACCCATAGCTGGTAGGATTTCGATCCTAGATGTCCTTAACGAACCGTGTAATCGGTTAGGACTCCGGTCTCTTGCTAAATAAAGTATAAATAACATTCAATCTCTAAAAACATTAATAAATAAATAACTTAAAGAGGCAATATCTAAAAACTTATAAATAACATAACGCAGGAAGCACACCCTAAACAACTCGACTAGTAATACCATAATAACCTTGAAAATCTCTCTTCATACATGATTTCTACTAACAACCTATATAAACAGCATAGAACCCCAGCCCCCCCCCCTTTTTTTTAGAGCATTTTGAAGAAGAAATAGAAGAAAAAACAACGCAAGAAACACCAGGCAAATGCAACAAGAAACCAGCGATGTGAAGCAACCAGGACCATTCCCGAGCTCTCCTTCCCACTAATGACAGCCAACCATTCAACTGTAAGGAACCTTTATGGACCCACAGATTGAGGCCAAACTATCAGGGTTCCTTGAACCCATAAAAGCCTGGGAGAAGTGGCACCATTCCCTTCCCCAGGAACAACTAGCAGGCTGCGGTGCAGTCAGAAAAAAAAGTGGCACATGCACAATTGTGCGCACGCCACTATAATTAAACTCAACAACAACAACCCATAGCTGGTAGAATTTTCATATCTTCGGCACTAATGTATACGCTATTTATGGAGTAAGTAAAATTAATTGTATATTTTGTGATAATCATGAGCCAACAGGTTAAGTAATGGGACCTGGTTATTCAGCCCTTGATGAAATATTTATCAAAGTATACTTCGATGAAAATTAGGTGTTACTGCATATGCATTTAGTTTGCATTGTGTGCAAAAAATATATATTTCTTATCGAATATTCGAAGTGCATGTATACCACTTTGCACAACAGATCTTGACACTTATATAAATTTCCCAAGATTCTAAACTTTGCAGCATTATTAAGTTAACATTCATTTTCTTTTATTTTCAAAAATAATTCAAGATCAAAGACACCTATATAAAAACAAATTTACTCAAGCATATACTATCCTGAACAAGCTACTTCAGATGTCATATTTGGCACAGATCTAGCTCAGATTGTTCTAAAATATCATGATAAAATGAACTAATCATTACACACACTCTTTAAATGTATCAGAACCGAACTTTCGAAATTTCCTACACCTGTTGATACTTAACTCAACTTCTCTATCTTCGTTTAAAACTTCATTCAAATATTCCTTTCCTGATTAGTAGTAATGTTATATTCATGTCTCCCTGAAAAGAATATATTATTATATCTACGTATAATGTGAGAGTTTATCCGGGCGTAAGTGACCAGAATGCATACGTGTATATTGTTATTATGTTTGTATGATTGAGTATTCAATAGTCATTCGTATGTACTATTACAGATATGACTTTATGAGTGCTGACATGTTGAAATGTACATGTCTGTGTGCAGGACATATGTGTGTGTGTGTGTGTGTGTGTGTGTGTGTGTGTGTGTGTGTGTGCACCGGACATGTATACATGTTGAGGATCACGTGGCCGTTGATTTTAATGACCAAATGTGTTATGTTCGTTAAATAAAGTTTTGCAGTAGTTGTGGTAGTAGTAGTAGTAGTAGTAGCAGCAGCAGCAGCAGCAGTAGTAGTAGTAGTAGTAGTAGTAGTAGTAGTATATTTCCTATGATTTATTTCAAGGGATTTTTTCCAACAGGTTAATCCAACAAGAAGAGAATGCTCTATTGCTTTGCACAAAGGAAACTTAAAACAGTCATTCTGTTATTTTAGACAGTGGATTGAGATTGATTTCAGCAATTATTTGGAAACAAATGCATTGAGTAATGCGTCTTGTCATGTAATGTGCCTTCGTTTTGCAATATAAATTGATAACCGCTTTTCGCCTAGACAGTTGTTGCTTGTGAACTTAAATAAACAAATGACAATCATTCTACTGCAAGCCCTTGTTCTTGCAATTCTTTTATATTTTTTAAGTGGATTTTACAGTAAAACGAATTTCTATATATTAGTATGTTGAATGTGATCCTCCTATCAATTTATTGGACACGACAAGAGATTTATTCTTTCCTCAGAATGTAATCAGCTGACTAACAATAATGGCATAGATTGTGTACAATATCGCATCAGTTTGATCAAAACCTTTTTGGACCCGAATCATACTCTCGGGCGCCATGCACCGTGTGTACGTCACTGGTTGATCACGATCAACACTCTTGAGATCATATCATAGTCTTTATCAATTGCCTGCATTTATACTGTCGGCATTTATACTGCCTGCATTAGCAGAAATCAGCTACAATATGTTATATTTTTCGTGATCATGTACTGTTTATGTTTATTATACGAGCATCAATAAAACAGCAATATACAATGAAGAAACATTTGTATGTCCTCTTACTTCATCCACGGATGGCAGTATCTTCAGTAACAACACAAAGAAAACTCACGGAATGGTCTCAATTTCTCAAATTTCGCAAACTGATCATAGCCTGCCAAACTATAATAGTAAGAAAATCGAGGGATAAGAAGACATTTAAAAGAGTACATCCTTATAAATTCCTACGAACGTACTTTTACCACTTAAAGTTATAAAAATGAAAAGTAGCAAAACTTGAATGGCGTAATAATTTATCTGCATATAGTATCTCACCACTACAGCAGATGTTATAGTGTTTCCTTGCATGGCAGATACTCTTTATATTTTCTTCTCCAAACATATTTGTGTGGCTCAAATAAGTTAAGATACGTGCACTGCCATTAAGTTAAATGTTATTGAAACAGACTCCAATATGTTCAAAGCTTTAATAATAGATCTTAGTTCTTAATGGCTTATATTCAATCAATCTCAGCATGTGCAGTTTCCTTCTTTGCTGTCGAATCATAGAATCACACTCTTCATGCAATATGCTTTAACGATAGAAGGTCTCCGTATGCGCTTGATGTACGAAGAGGTCTGAATATATGCCTTAAATGATATCATACGACTATACGCCAGCACATTAGAGCAACGTTTTTTCATTCGGTTATCATGAAATATCTTCTATTACTTAATTATCTACATATAAATCACATCCATTGGTTCAGTTATAGATGAATGTAAAGGGGTTGTGAACACTAAACACAAAACTCGAATTAAAACCTGAACTAATACAAACTTCGAAATGTTGTATTGTCAATATCAAAGCCAAACATTCCTTCTCAATTGTTGAATAATTTCTTTGGTGCTTATTTAATTTCTTAGAAAAATAGCACACTGGATGATCAACACCGTTTTTATTTTCTTGAATCAATACTGCTCTGACCCCGACATCACTTGCATAAACAGACAGTTTAAATGATTGGCTGAAATTTGGAACTGTAAGAACTGGTGCACTCTTAAGCATGGCCTTTAACTTATCAAAAGCCTCCTGACATTTTTCAGACCAATGAAACTTGGTTTTCTTGCTCAATAAATTTGTCAGGGGTTCAGCAATTATGGAAAAATTGGAACAACATTTCCGACAGAATCCAGCCATAAATAAAACTCGCATCCGCTGCTTTTTTTCTAACAGGCGCAAGGAATTCAGAGATAGCCTTGACCTTAGCATATATAAGTTTGACTTGTCTGTGTCCCAGGATATGTCCTAGAAATGTTACACAAGCACGGCAGAATCGACTTTTGGAAACATTAATTGTCAAACTTGCATCAGTGAGTCGGCCAAAGAATTTTTGCTAAATGTTCTTTCCAGGTGTCCTTGTAGGTGATGACATCATCGATGTAAGTATCACAATTATCTAGACCAGAGGTAATCATATTCGTTAGACGTTGAAATGTACTTGGCTAACCCTTCGCCCCAAACAGCATCATGTTATATTGATAAAATCCATCTGGAGCCATGAATGCCGAAATTTCCTTTCTGGAATTTGCCAGAATGTCAAATTTGGTGACATGCTTGTCATTTCCGATTTTATCAATGCAGTCATCAATTCTTGGTAATAGAAAGGATTCTGTTTTAGTCACATTGTTCACCTACCTATAATCAGTGTACATATGAAAAGTTTTTTTCTGGTTTTGGAACACGTATACATGGTGAACTCCAATCACTTTTACTGGGCTCTATGAAATCATTCTCCAGCAAATACTGAATTCCTTTTTGCAAGTTTTCTGTTTGAGAGGGTCCATCTGGTACGGGTGTTGTTTCACAGATTTTTAATTTACAATTTCAACGTCATGGAAAATTCTGTTTGTTCTTATAGGAGCATATTGAAATAAGTGTCATATTCAAATAATAACTGTTTAAGTTCATTTCTTTCTTGTAGTTGCAAATGTGAAAGTGTCTGGTCCAAATCGTTTATAATTTCTGAATTCCGAAGGTTTTTCACACCAATATCAGTAGAGTCCGATGATATTCCTTCACTTAAATCTTCACTGAGTGGGACAGGTACAACTAAATTAACTGCATGTTTAACCTGGCTGTGTCTCTCAACATACTGGTACTCCTTTAATTTATTTAGATCCAGGAATACTGTTATTATAATCTAACTCATTCATTTTCTTCTTAACTTTGTAAGGTCGTAATATTTAATCTGAAGAAAATTTCGAAGAATGAGCAAGAGACACAGAATTCCATTACCAGACTCAAACGTTGCTCCATTGTAATACTACCAAACCATAATTTCACTTTGATTGAATTGCTGAATGCTAAATTCAAACATAATCAGCTGGAAAATTCCAGGGATAAATTTGACCCTTGACCAGGTTGTACAGATTTGGGAAGGCCAAAATGAGTAAAAAATAACTTATCAAAACTTTTACTATTGTTTTAGATTTATTATTCCTAAAAGGAATTGCCTCTGGAAACCTTGTTGATCCACATATTTAGAATAGGTCTGTCTTGATTCTGATGCTTATTTATCAATTTGTAGCAATCAGAAATAACATGTCCTTTCTTCTTGCAATAGGTACACGTAGGAAGAGACAAAGATTTTTGATCAAGCTTATCAGAAACTTGATTTTAAAAGTTGTGCCGGATTGAAACTTAGAGGGGCTTGAGTAGTGAAGGGGGGCACCCTACGTACAATGGGAATTAGCATTACAGGGACCCCTGGGTCAATCTACGTACAATGGAAATTTAACATGGCGAAAAATCGTGGGTCAATCTACGTACAAGGGGAATTTAACATGGGAATAAATCGTGGGTCACTCTACGTACAAGGGGAATTTAACATGGGATTTTTTTTTAAATTTTAAAAAAAAATTTTTTAAAAAAAGGGGTAGGCAATGGAAAGGCTATCTCTTTTCGAGAAATATGGCTGGCCCTGAAAAGGGCCTTTGGGTTTTCTTCTTCTTCTGCTTCTAATTTCTTCTTTTCCTCCACCAACTTCTTATTTTCTCACCTACACTCTTTTTCTTCTTTTTTTTCTCCTCCTCTTCTTTCTTCTCTTCCTCCTCTTCTTCTTTCTTCCTCTTCTCATTTTCTTCTTCTTTTTCAATTTTTTCATTCCATGCTCTCATCCTTGTCCTTTCTTCTTCATCCTCCTTCTCCTCCTTTATTTCCTTCATTACAGCACTTATCATATCCTTTGCTTTTCTTAAATTATTAATTTCCATTTTTACTCTATGCGGACTATAAGAATAGTGATCTTCAACTAGTCGTACGAGCATTTGTTCTATCATTCCCAAATTGTCAAGGACGTCTTGCAATGATTGAAATTTATCCAGGTGGTTTGAAGCCATCTTCTATGAAGAATGGTTTGAACGACGAATACTGTGGGTTCTTATACGAAAAGCGCGAACGTGAAGGAAAACATCCCCCTAAAACATAAAATGGATCTTACCTAGATCATGGCCCAACAACGCGCGAACGTGAAGGAAAACATCCCCCTACTTTTTTCATATAATATAACCCTAACTATACTCTTCACATACGCTAAGAAACCCATAATCTACTATTCACACAAACATACCTGAGCTCTTACAAACACATTCACTTACACTATTAATGAAGAGTTAGTGTTTATATTCACACTACTCTACCTACACACATTGGCAAATCGATAGTTATTTCTTTTCTAGAGTATTGGGTAGCCCTGAAAAGGGCTGTTTTGTTTGGAACTTCATGGACACCTGGTTAATGGTGGCACCTTCCAGGCCTGGCGCCACATACGCATCTTATCCCCCAGTTACTTTTTACCTTTTGGGGGGAGAGAGCAGAGGCAGGATATGTCGCTTCAGAATCCCAATTTTCACTCTCTGGGATTCTGAAATTTTTTCTTCTCTCCTTTTCCTCCTCCTCTTCTTTATATCTTCTCTCCTCCTCTTCTTTTTTTCTTCTTTCCTCCTCTCTTATCCTTCCCTCCTCGACAATGGCTTCAGCGGCCAGTTCATTTAATATGCGTCTGGCATATTCCAGATGCACATGAAGTTCCAACAGTTTCTCCAGTCTCGTGTTCATTTTTGGTGTTGATCAATCAACAAGGGTAGCTGGACTGCCGAACGGGTTTCAATTTATACTGAAAGCGCGTACGTGAAGGAAAACATCCCCCTAAAAACATAAAATTCATCTTACCTAGATCATGACCAAAATCAACAACAACGCGCGGACCTAAAAGAAACACTCACTCACTTTTTATTTTACCCATCACTTCAATAGACTATCCACATACGCAAGGCAATCCAATCTAACCCCAAATATACACCTCAAACACCAAAAAACAAACATCATTTTAATCTACTATCCATAAAAAGAGTTAGTGTTTATTTTCACACTACTCTACCTACACACACACACATTGGCAAATTAATAGTTATTTCTTTTCTAGAGTATTGGGTAGCCCTGAAAAGGGCTGTTTTTTTTTTGTTTTGCTATGGCATTCTTTTTTTAGTTTCTAAGAATGCGATGTCCTCTGAGGATAGACTTTCTGGCGATAGGTCTGCTTCTTCGGAAAGAGAAGAAGAACTCTTTGGTGTCGATACGGCAATCGACAAAGCCTCTGTCAGCTTCAGGTTGCTGCTGCTGTTGTTGCTGTTGTTGCTGCTGTTGCTGCTGTCTCTGAAGTCTGTACTTCTCTGTCCATTCTTCTTTTTCCCTGTTCATTTCTTCTCTGAAGAGCTCTTCTATCAGGTCTTCAGTGATTTTTAACATTCTCACATTCTCTATTTCTTCTGGCTTCGGTATCAGACTGTGTCTGACCCTATGCAAATTCACGTAGGCTTCGTTGAGCTTAGCTAGTTTGGAGCACATCTTCGTAGGAGGATGAGTCGACAATGGATGGTTAGACTGGGAACAAACCGGTTCTTAAAGTTAAAGCGCGGACGTGAAGGAAAACATCCCACACACGGTTTTTTCGAGCCGCAACGTTCATGAGAGGGATAGTAAGAAATGAAAGAGCATCAATCCAACATTCTTATAGCTAAACAAAAGACAAAGGCATTTTTTTCAAAACACAACATTTTTTATTCAAAAATCACTTAACACTAAACAACAACTCTAACATTTTTAACAATAATCCAACACTATAACATCAAACAATTTTTTCAAATCACAAACATTTTTTTCTCAATTCACAATCTACTTTAAACAGGGCTGACAACGTTGTGAATGAAATTGTGATTTCCACTGTTGGAAATCATTAGGCCATTGATGGACACTACGTTTCCTAGCTTGAGACAAAAGATAAACATAATGGTCACAAAACCATCGATCTACTTTCACATCATTTCTAGCAGAAGAACGAGGATCAAAATGAGTCACTAAATGTTCTAAGGAATAGCCCAGGCTCCGATGATGCAGAAAATACACACAGTACTGTCCACACACCAAGGAATCTGTGCCTTGTAATTTCACATTATTGAATCGGGTGGTTTGAGCATTTCTTCTCATAAAGTCGATGATATCGTCTTCCAAAGGGGGCAATCCATACGAATCGAAATATTCCACACATCCTTCTTGAGGAAAGTAGACGGCTACCCAGTGGGTTCCTGGGAGATGACTGTCGTCCGTGTTGATCACGTAAGCTTGATGGTCTTTAGGTTTGCGATGAGGGAGTTCATCTTTAGCACAGACGACGGGATTCCAAGAAGACGTATACGAACTGTGGTTCAAAAGGTAATAAAGTTCCCAGGTATCCATTGTTTTGTGTTTGTTTTTTTCTTCTTCACAGGTAATAATACGTTGTCAATTCGATCCTGACTTTTTGCTTGAAAATGTCTGAGGAATAAACGGTTATTCGTTCTGTTTCCTCACTCTGATTCAGGAGAGCTTCGATACGATGGATCTCTTGAGTGGTTAATGGTGGACAAGAATGTTCACGCAAGTCTTTATACCACTGGTGCAACACGTCTTCGTTCGAGATGAGACTCCAAGCTTCGTCCAGATACTCGTCCAATTTTTCTTCTTGACTTAACATCAGGCATTTATTGTGTTGAATTTGACTGGGATGATCGTTTTGACATCCATAGCAATTTTTCTTGATCAATTCCGTCATTTTGTCGACCAAGTGTTTGGCAAAACAGGAGACTAAATGGGCTTCTTGTTCTGGCCATCTCGACTTCATCATGACAATTTCTTCGTCTTGGGATTCTCCTTCCACGGTCTCCTCACATTTCATGTCCAAAGTTTCTTCACTTTGTAAAGAGGGATAACAGTCTTCCATGGCTTCTAATAATCTAGAATGACTTCTCTCAAACTGTTGATTTCTATGGTATTATCGAATTCTGCATACAGGATGACGTTCACTGTCTCTGGCAGAGGATTTGCAAACTGAAGTTCCACACGAATCTGGCCGGATTTTATAGGGTGGAAATGTCCCTCGTCGCTGCCTTGGTCTGGAGTGAAATCAAACGCCCACAAAGCATAGCCTCCTGCATAATCTTCGTACGTAATACCGTGACTGGTGTTGGTTCCTAACTGACCGGTGGCTTCGTACAAGGACAAGTACGATCTCAAGTAATTCTTCTCTTTAAAGTCAGGTTCAAAAGGTCGGGTACACAAGGTCTTACCATCGCGACTGACTTCGATCTTAGACACGTCAAAGTGTTCAAAGTTGAAAGGATTTTTATCGGCAGCTCCGTTGAAGGCTGTATTCTCGACCATACCAACGATCAAACGTTTGGGTAACTGTCCTTGAAACAGATGATCTTCGATCATGGATCGCTGTCCCTTGGGAATGGTGAAGGTTTTCACTTCCACTCTTCGTATGGGATATTTGGCGGTCGTTCTGCTCAACGTCTGACTGATGTCGTTTCCTACTTTAGGTAACACTTCCACACGGCGTACGTAGAGTCTGGCTTCTAGGATTTTGGTTTTGTACTCGTCAGCATTACCCAATAAATGGAAAGCGGTACTGCTCCGATTCAGTCTCAGGCGAACATTCACTCCGTTTAGCAAATATTTCTCTTGCAACCACATGTCCAAATGCAAACGGTCCATCAGTTCTAAACTCTGTCCATCTTTGATTCTGTCTCTTCGTTCTATAAATCCCGCATTGTTTGGTGTTTTTTTTGCATCAATTTCGAATGTTTCAAACTCGTCTGCTTCGTCAGCTTCCCATACCACACAGGAATTGAGATGAGTGTTCTTGGCATCTATTCCGTACGTCAAGAGATTTTCCAGGTAGGCACGATAAGGGTAAGTATCCATGCTGCTACTGACCAGTTTGTTATTCAAGTACAAGTCCACTCCACTGAACAAGGAATGCATGAAATTGTTGACGGGAGCTACTGCTTCAGTGTCTATAGGACCTCCAGTCTTATCTAGAATTTTGACTTTCAGGTACAAGTAACTGCTATTCAGATCGATGTAATCTTCGGGCTGTCCTTTGATTTCAAACTCGATGGGAGCGGAATCGGTCAATGAGGAGACGGGGTGAAATTCCACCCACTGAGATTCTTGCATGGTCATCATGGTGGGGGGCATGGCAAACAGATCCAGTTCCGTCTTGGAACAAGCGCAAGACTCTCGGTGCATCATTTTTTTGTTCTGTGTCTCAATAATCGAAAACGTCTAAGTCTCGAACGGTTCTTCTTTTCTTGGCCTTTCTCGCTTGAAGTCTGGTGAAAGGGTGTTTTCTTCTTCGTCGTCTCTTTCTGCCTTGTCCTTGCTGAATGCCTGACTCGGTAGCGTGCAGGGCATTTATAGGTGTGTCTCGTCGGCCCAAAATGTCTTTTCCCGTTTGCAGCAAGACATTTTTGCCTGCCCTCATGAAGGCTTCTTTAGGGTTTTGTTTGTCGATGATGACATTTTGGAGAAATTCTTTGCCTTGCGTCAGTGCCGCATCTTTCAAGGCGTGCAATCCTCGTGTCACCATCGGTTTCAACACCGGGGCCACCGAACGAAAGGCCGATTTTAACATATCTCCTAAACCGTGTCCTCGCTGTCGAGCCACCCCTCGGTACACTGGATACATGACTTGCTTACGAGTCGTGAGAGAACCGTTTTCGAAAATGGAGTTTCACCGTGACTTTTCCTTTGGTGAATGGAATATTTTGTCCCAGATCTCCTTTTATAGTAATGTTGACCGTGTCCAAATACGACTTGCTGACCGGCAAATAGTGAGGATGGACAAATTCGCGGTGGACGTGGTAAGTGTTTCCACCTTCCTCGTCAGCGTTTGCGGCAGAATCCACTTTGAAAGGAATGACACGCAGTAACGGTACGGAGGTGTGTCCCACCACGTTGTATTCCACCACATCGGAATACACGAACATCAAATTCTGTCCTTGGTTCAGTTCTACCGGGGTACGAAAATACTGGCCAAAAGACTCGTTGTCGTAAATGATTGATAATTCGGGGGGGTTTTTTTGTTGTTCTACTCTCTTCCTCATCTCCATGTCACCGCCCAACATGTCAAACAATTCATCACAAAAATAGAAACCCATGATTTTATCCTCAGGAAATTTTATCAGGAAGCGACGAGCTGTTTTGTGGTATTCCAGGGTGACAGTTTTGTTCTTGACATTCTTAAAAGCTTCCCCAAACACGCCATTAAACCTGGTGGCTATGGTGTTGACCAAATGTTGACCGCTAAAATAATACCCTTGGGGAATGAACAAGTGATAGGTGGTGTACTTTAGATTTTTTGTGCTAGGGCTTTTATGCTTATATTTGCTATGGGTATCCATCCACTGTTGTATTTGTTCGTCATAAACTTCCACATTAAATGTATTTTGATTGACAACGACATTGAGGACTTGGGTCGGGTGAATCATTTCTACTAAAGCCACTTCCCAATGGGCTTCGTGATCTAAGGGGATGGCTTGAGGTAATTTGGCCGTGTAACAGCACAACGTGTTGTTGGGAAACACCTCCATGGAACTGTCACTGGGTAAGGTTAAGTAAAATTGGTTTTGGTGACTCATAATTCCAGAGTTCTGTGGCTGTCCGAGGGAATATTAGTGGATGTCAGAGGTGTGTCTCCGCCCAAAATGGGGTTCTGGTTGTGGTTGTTGGAGTGGTGACTGGCACTGGCACTGGACACAACGTTCCCGTTAGAGGAGAATTTCAGGGAGGGATTGGGAAGCAGGTAACCGATGCAACTGCTCAATAAAATGGTCCACAATTGTTTGTCTCCTTGTTGCAAACTCAAATTGGCGATGGCTGCCCCGATGACACAATACACCACGAAGATTTGGCAGAAAAAGACGATTTGCGTTTTAGGCACACGTTCTCCACACCACACCCACAAGGGTTGTTTTTGTAAATCTTGCACAGAAGAACTAGGGGAAGAAGGACTGGTCGACGTAGCTGCGTCTGCTGTGTGAAAGGGCATGATGGTCACTTCTTCTTTTTATAGTCGATGACTTGCGAAGCGTCGATCCAAGAATCGAAACTGGGTGGATATCCTTTCCAACGTACTTTGACTTCTTTGACACGTCGTTTGCCCACTTTACGGGTTCTGCGTTCGAGAATGCTTTCGATGTCGTACACGTCGTCTTCTTTTTTGGTGACACGTTGTAACTCGGGCAAATAAAACGTTCCTTTGAGTACTTCTCCGTTCATGTCTTCCAATTTATAGACGGCAGGATGACGGCCATGTACTCGTCCAGTGACGCGAAACAGTTCGGTCGTCCAGTTAGGTAAGTAACCTTTGTCGAAAGTGCGTTTGGTTTTGCCAATGCGCACCCAATCTCCTACGGTCAACTCTCCACTTTTCTTGGGGACAGCCCTCGTCGGGGACGTACCGAACAGGCGCTCGAACACCAGCACTTCGTTGTCGGGAGTCACGTCTTGCGGGGCACGTCCGATGCTTCGATGGTAAGATTGGTTGTACGCTTGCACCAGGTGCGGTAAGATGTCGATGTACTTCAGAGTGTGGTGATGCGTAAAATATTTCCACATGCGTTCTTTCAAAGTGCGTTGAAAACGTTCCACGATGCTGGCTTTGGTTTCGGGATTCTCGGTGGTAAAAAAATGAATGTCACGTTTCTTTAATTCTTTTTGGAAAGCTTGGTTCAGAAATTCGGTGCCTTTGTCCGTTTGCCATCGAAGAGGGCGACGGCCACTTTGTTTCAACACCCGTTGCAGGGCTCGCACTAACTCGCTGCTCGATTTGGAAGTCAAAGGCACGACCCAGGCAAATTTGGAAAAGACGTCGATGACACAAAACAAATATTTGTAACCACGATTGTAGCTGGCCAAATGAGAGACATCGGCTAAATCGGCTTGCCATTGATGATCGATGCCTTCCACTCGGGTGCGACTTCTGGCAAACTTGCGTCGAATGGGTTTGTGTAAAGTGTAGGTAGCTTGTTCTTGTAACCATCGTTGCACTTGAGGTAAACGGAGACTTTTCAGTCGCGTTTTGGCAGCACGATACAATTTTTGAACTCCTGCGTAACCTGCAGGATGGAAGGGATCGTAGTAAATGCTAGCTAAGACTTTTTCCATTTTTTTGTGTTGATTGGTGTCTTAATAAGGCACCCACTCTTGGAAGAGGCTACTCTTTTTCTCTTGGGGTATTTTCTTGGATTGCAAGGCTTTGCGTGTGCGGCCAGCAATAGGTGTCGAAGAGGAGGATGTCTGAGCGGGGGATATCGGTTCTTGTTTCACTTCTGTTTTCACTTCTGTCTTCACTTTCTTTTTCTCTTGTGAGGAAGAAGGGGTGGCCATCATCTTTTTAATCCATCCAATTCTGGAGGTAGGTGGTGTTGTTAACTTGCGTACTTTTTCTGGTGGAGTTTGAAATCCTTCTTCTTCTTCTTCTTTTCCTTTTTCTGTCTTGGTCACGGGTACTGGTGGTACTGGTACTGGTACTGGTGATGGTGCTGGACTTTTCATCAAGGTCTTAAAATCTTTCAAAGTGGGTAGAGCTGTTTCGTCTAAAGCTTTCTGGTGAAAGAGTTGCAGTCTTTGCAAGAGTTGACCGTACTTTTGCGATTTTTCTGTTTCGGACAAATCTTGGCGATCCAGCAAGGATTGCAATTCGTGTTGTAACTGGGACATCTCGCTCAAATTGGGATTGGGAGGTAAATGCGGGGTGCGTTGTTCTTGCCACCGATGGTATTCCATCCATCGTTTGTAAGGCACTAAAGCTAGTTTTCGTCCTTCCATGGGGTTGTCAGGGGTGAATTCTGAGATCTTGGGACTTCCGAAGGCCTTTTTATCTTGCTCCCACCAGTCCTCCCAACATGGTTCCCAAGACTCCTTTCAGTATGGGGCCTAACAAGAGAGGTAAAATGCCTCCACGTTGGACCAACATCTTCTTTTTTTGACGAATGGGAATTTTCTTTTGAACCATTTTCCGAAGAACGTGACGATGTTTGCCTAAGCATTGTTTCTGGTGTTTGGACAAAGGGATAGTGCCTTTCAAAACGTTCAAACAACATTCGCACACGGTATCGATGACCTCTTTGGAGGCCGTTTGAATGAGTTTTTTTCGTAGGGGTGGAGAAGCTTTGGACAGGACAGATAACAGGTCCCCATGTTTGGCTAAACGTGGTGGTAGTCCTTTCCTTTTCTTTCCTTGGGGTTTTCTGGAGGGTGACATCTTTGAGTCTTTAGGAGCACCTAAAAACACTGATACCCTACTCGGTCACAGGCCTTTTTTATACTGGAACGCGTCGCCACTGATTGTCTTTACGTTTTATCAGTTTGAGGACAGGCATGACACGTCGTGCAGGGGTACGTAACGGACTAAATCGAGCCAGTTCTTGCTTGGACAAATCCAGTAAACTTTGTAACATGCCCGATCTTTCTTGAACTTTGATTTTGGGAGAAGGTACTTTGTGAGCAGCAGCCACTGCTGCTAAATGGGAAGGTCCTGCCACTGGGGAAGCTCTTTTGGGGGTCATCAACGGAGAAGTTCTTGGTGTGATCAACGTCTCCAAGTACTCTTCAGTTCCTGGTGACATCAACGGAGAAGTGGACAAACGTGAGGTACCGGAGACGTTGTGGCAGGTCGTGGCTTGCGAGTGTAAGGTTGCGTCCTGGCTGAAGTGCCTCTCTTGCGACTAGTTTTCTTCTGTGGACTTTTCTTTTTTTGAGGACTTTTTCTCTGTTTCTTTTTCTTGGGGCTTCTTTTCTTTTTCCGGGGTGATGGTGGTGGTGTCTGGTAAGAGGAGGGTCCTGCCACTGGAGAAGTTATTCTTCTTGGGGACTTGGTCTTTTTCTTTTTCTTCTTGGGGCTTCGTTGAACTTTTGTCTTGGGGATAACTTTGGGGGCATTAGGATCCCATCTTAAGAGTGAGCGAATGATGACCCCTCCTAGAGTACCGCTCCCTCCAGGTTTCAAAATGATTTGTTTTTTGGTTTGAGTGTCGATGCGGGGATCAGCCAGTTGGACCAAAGCGACTTTGTTTCGATCGAAAAAGCGTTGGGTTTGATGAGGAATCTGAATGATTCCTTGGAGTAATTGACGTGCCGTCACCGTGAACCATCGTAAGACTTCTTTGAGACTAGCTTCTAAGACACGGGCTCGTGTTTGTGGATCTTTTTCTCGGCTGATGCCATACAAGGCACGAATCAATTTGACGGGAAGATGTGACTGAAGGGACGTCATGTTCACACTGTGTGAGACAGACGAAAAAGGGTCCGAGGTTTTTATAGATTTTTTTCATGGGAGGAGTGAAATGAAGTCGAGGACGGAGACGTGTACAGGACAGGTCCTCCGTCTTGGCACCAGTGGTGAAACAAGTGGGTACGAAATCGCAAATCCTCGGGGGTCGTAGGTTTCAAATCGACGAGTAAATAGGCGTGTGGAGTTTGAGTGGCATCGTCGTACGCCTGAGTCAGCCAAGGCGTTCCTAACTGTTTGGCTAAGACTTGCACTTGCGATTTATCTCGAGGGCTTTTAAACAAGACCACGTAATGTGCATTGAGACTGATGGTGCGATGGGCTTTACTTTGTTGAAACAAATTTTGGGTGATGTAAACGACACTGGCATTACGGTGATGCCCTTTGCGCGTGAACCACAATTTAATTTCTTCTTCGTCTTCTCCTAACATGTCGTCGAAAATGACCAAATGGGTTAGACGGGAGTCAGAGACGATGCCATCGTCTTCTTTAGGAATGCCTTCCACAAACACGATGGAATCGCCTTGACTTTCTCGCAAGAGGTTGTACGCCGATTGCCACTCTTTGTAACACCACACGATCCGTTGAGGGGGCCGATCGATCAAATGATGTTTATGTTCGATCAAACGTTTGACGAATTCGGTTTTGCCCGAACCGCTAGGTCCAGCAATGAGCATGTTAAAGGGATGGCGAAGATACAAAGCCTCCCAACTGGCACGATCTAAGTGTTCGTCGATGACTTTGACAGTAGAGGAAGAGGGAGCAGAGACAGCAGAGGTAGCCATGGTATGAGAAATGTCACTTGTGACACGAAAAAACAAACAAGACAAGAGTTTATATACTTTTTCAGAACACGTTTATTGAATGTTTCAAATATGAACACGAAAGACAAAAATACATACAACCCAAATAGTGATGTACAGGAATATAAAACACAGCAAAGTGATCAAAGTGGAATATAAACAAGTGTCTGTACAACATGTTTTGGTTAACCAAGATGTCCTAGGGACAGTGTGTAATGTTCTTACAGTTTCTACATGAGGTATTGTCACACAAGTGTCCTCCCGGAATGACCTTTCAGGCATGTCCATGACAGTCCTGTCCTGAAGCGAGTGGTTGTTCTCGGTGACGGGTTCTTCTGGCACCGTCACTAACACGGGTTGAAAAGTAACTTTTTTCCTTGAACAACTCTTGTGCATACTGGGCCACTTCTTGGGTCCAAGCCTCAAAACCCCCCTTTTTCCAATCACGAACATCTGTCCAATGGGCATGTAAGTCACAAGCTACACACACATCGTCATACACGTCTTGGGTCGCTAAAAGTTGACGAATCTTTTTTTCCTGTTGAGGTCGAGAAGTATCCAGATGAAAACGCAAGGCTTTGAACAAAAGGAGTTTTTCGTGACCATTTAAGGCCATGGAGGTGGTAAGTACTGATCGTAAAGAGTCCACAAAGAATCGGCTGGTAAACGAAATCCCAGAAAACAAGTCACTAAGACACACACCACTTGTCGTCCAAAATTGAATGGATACAGTTCTTGTAATAATTGATGGTAATGATCCACGGTTTGAATATGGTCATTGAGTTCCTTCCACGGAATCTGTTGAATGATATGTGACATAATCCGTGGCATGGCAACTTGATTTTATAGTGTCTTTGTTTCGGAAGCAATAAAGGTAATTTCTAACCAAACACGTTCGTTCTCCAGTAGGGAATTTAAATGTTACATACTGTAACTGAAACGCCAGAGTTTGTCTAGATGTTTCGTCTTTTTCTAAGCAGATTCCATGTAACAAATGTTGGTAATCCTTTAACTCGTCTTCCTCAATACGTTGCAGTAAGTGAATCTCCAAGTAACCAAAATTACGAACGTCTAGCCCATCATCATTCATATACTGAAAGTATTCAACAAGGTCTGACCAGTGAAAAAATTTCTGACGAATCAGTCCTCTTATACCATTCAGGTACCAGTGGTTAAAGATCTGGTGACGTAACGGATGCAATTGTTCTTTACGTTTCACTTGTATTTTCACCAACTCTCGATAAATCCTTTCTCTCAACTCCTCAGGCAAGCCCAAAATGTACTCTTGTAAAGTATCCATAAGTATATACACTGTTTTTGGAATCGCTGGGTGGTAGCCAATAGCCTCGTTTAACTTTGTGCCTAATGTAATATCCACTCATAATCAGTCTTCTTGTACTTTGGAACAGAGCATAATTTAAAAACGGATGAATCACTTTGAGTTTGCGTTTCACTTGTATTTTGATCAGTTCTCGGTAAATGCGTTCTCTCAACTCCACAGGCAAAGCACGAATGTTCTCTAGCAAAGTATCCATGAATAGGTCATACTAAATCCTCTTTGGTCTGACACAAGAAATGTACTCTTTGCACAAACATGGTTTCACTTCAGTGTCGAATTTAAATCGTTGAGTCACTAATCTACACATTACAATTCGTTCAGAAGTTTCCTCTTTCACCAAGTTGACATTGTGTTCAAAAAGTTTGTAATTCGTTAACTCTTCCTCTGGAATTCGATGCAGTACGTTTACAATGTAGTAACTACAATCGTCCATACCAAACCATTCCTTTTTATAACCAGAAGGTCGTTGATCAATGTCTGTCCAATGGAACACTTTCAATTGAATCAGTCCTTGTATAGCCTTCAGGTACCAGTGGTTCAAACACCGGTGACGTATCGGATGCAATTGTTCTTTACGTTTCACTTGTATTTTGACCAGCTCTCGGTAAATGCGTTCTCTCAACTCCACAGGCAAAGCACGAATGTTCTCTTGTAAAGTATCCATGAACAGATGATTATGGTAAGAAGTTACTTCAATGTCTCGGTCCCACTAAAGGTAAGTAATGACAATTCGGTGACCATCGAGCATGTTCAACGTAGGCCGAATCTTGCGGTTCCCAGTGGTGAAGTGACACACCGCAACTGAAGCACTTGACTTTATCTCCTTCGCCCAAGTAGAAAAATCCGGCTCTGGCTAATTCTTCGGGGGTCGGTCCTCCCAGATACTTTGGCCATTTTCCTTTGAACGATTGAAGACGATTTTCAAAGTCGCAGTATTCCGACAAACGCACAGGAAACGAATATTCGTCTTTCACAGGTTCGTTTCGATGAGGGTTGGGTGACATGAACAGGAGTTTGCTCAGGGCTGGATGACATCCGTAGGGAGGTAAACGTGAAGGTCGACATTCCCCTTTAAAACGAAACCCAGTAAAATGTCCAAGAGGACGAGCAGCATCGCTTTCGCATCCCACAGGTTTGACACGCACAGCATCACTTTCCATGACAGGGGTAGGGGTACTAAAGTTCCCATGATGCTTTACGGCATCGCTCAGGTCACAAGGTACAGCATCGGTCCCATCGCAAGGCTCACAATCGCACTCGTCTGCAAACTCCGTTACGCAATTACAATGGTAACCACATGGACAATCGCAGTTTCCTTCCGGACATTTTCCGTCGCAATGCCTGGGTCTTATCCATCCAGTATTAGTCACACTAGAGGAAGATACAACTTTTTTACAATCCCCAAACTGAAACGATGTCTTTTTCAAAGTATTCATCTTGTTCGCTCGGTCTTGGTAGTCACAATGAACTATCGATCTTGACCATAGCCCCTTTTTTATACTAGTCTCAATGCAGTCTCCAACTTGTACATCTTTCCTTTTTTACGTTTTTTATGTCCTGTTCTGGAAGGTACCGTCTCTAAGGTACCGTCAACATTGTACCGTAGTGTGATGGGTGGAAAGGCCATAGAAAGGTAAGGGCAGTGCGGAGACCATCGAGTATGCTCCAGAATAGCTGAATCTTTATAGATACATAGATCCATTCGTAACTTCAGTCCGCAAGCGAAACACTGTACCTCGTATCCCAATCCTGACTCAGGTCCCAAGTAGACAAATCCTGTTCTAGCTAAAACATGCGAAGAAGGTAATCCTTCCCTATTCGTAGGCCATTTCTGAAACGTGTCCAATCGACGGGCACAATCACAATAGTCAGGTAAGAAGACTGGAAAATGGTAGGGTTTGAACTTGGAGTTCTCATCGGGTTTCTCACTCGATTCTTGCTGTGGCGAAGTCATCTTTCTGGTGGGGTAACTATCCTCTTACAACCAATGTTTTATACCAACGTGTCCATACGGTAAGGTGAAATGATTGGGAAGTCGAACTCGCTTCTGGTACACGATTTGATAGACTTTTTCCAAGGGCCGACTGACGATGTGGTGAGTGGGTAAACGTACAATCTTGTTCGGTTGATAGGTGGTCACTTTAAAGTTTCCATCCTCTCCCGATTGCAAGGCTTCTTTCAATACCCCAAAGTTGACCACTCGACTGGTACGATAATTCAGAGTCAGTCCTTTCACTTTGCACGTCGTGTGCACTTCTCCTTGTTTGTCCCGGTATTCGTAGCCGTAATTTTTGGGACCGCCACTGACGAAACTTAGAATCTTGTCGTCGGGATGCTCGTCTGTCCAGGCTCCTAAACGGTCTCCTTCGATGTTAGGGTGATGTTGAATCGGGTGATGGATGTAAATGCAACTGTCCGTGTCAAAGTACAGGACGCGTTCTTCTAACAGTTCTAAAGCTTCGTACAATTTTAAGCGAGCATGAGCTGTCACGTAAGCCGCAATGATGACATTTCCAAAAGGGTCGTCTTGTACAAAGTCCAGATCTTCTTCGTAATTGACCAAGATTAAATTCTCTCGAACGACGTCCACGTGTTTCATGTATTTGGTTTTGTCGTGAATCATCTGGAAGTAGCGGGAAGGTTCTGTCAAATATTCCGTCTTGGGTAAACACGGTCGTTGTGCCATTTTACCCCACAAGCAATTTAACATCACTTTGGCAAACGATCGCCTGCCTTCGTTTTTCTCGATGTGGTCTAAAGTGATGCCTTCTTGTTCCCGGTATTTCTCTTTGAATTTTATTTGGTCTTCGGGAGTGTGACACCAGGAAGGATAGCCGCTGGCTTCTTGCTTCAGTTTCAAAAAGGCATCCACGTAGTCGGCGAAAATGCCTTTCTGAGTAGGGTCACCTTTGCAGTACTGTTGTGTCTTGGGAAAGTGGCAAATTTCGTACACTTCTAACAGTTGGTATCCCATGTCCAGAGCTTTGAACAATTCTACGCTGACCCAAGTTCCCGTCAAGGCCCGTTCTTCCTGACTGTGCTGACAAGGTTGGTCTTGGTTGCACGTTTCGGCACAAGTACGGCACAAGGGAAACATCAGTTTGCCTTGACAATGGTGAGGTAAGACGGGGTGGTATAGGTTCGTGGGAGGCAAAACTTTGCACTTGATCAAGCCTTCGTATTGTCGAATGTTGACCAGGTCGATGTGTTCCGTCAGCAATTGCGGGTGCCCTACAGGAAAGCGACAATATTTGCACACGTAGGGATACAGCGAACACACGTCCAAGTATTTGATTTCTTCTCCTTTCTCTTCGTCGGCTTGGTACAGCAAACAGGTGGCATTGGTCCTTCCTCCGTACAAACTATCCCTTGGGTTCAGCGGGTCCATGAACTGGTAACTTTCCACGAGGCGTTTAAACTCGGGATCGGTTTTCATACGGTGATCGTACTCGTGTTCCCACATTTCCACCACTTGGTATCCTTCCTGTTCTAACTTTAGGCGTCGCTGACAAGTGTCCTGGTACAAGTCTTCCATGGTTCGTTGCAAAAACTGATTTTTAGTGCCACGGTCAGGGTAACAAACAGGACATCCGTGAAATAAGCAACCGTTAAACTCGTACACGATCTTGGGGTTTTCTAAGTCCCAGCCATCGACCGAATACGTTCCGATGGTCTTTTCGCCCCCTCCGTTGCGGGCATGCTGAATCCACTTGTCTTCCTTGTCGCACAAGTAATGTAACCAACGTAGGGCTTTGACCGAGTATTGACGTTTGACAAAGTGGGTCGTTTGAGGGCTGATGACAGCCACGGTGTTTTGAGGCATGAATCGTTGTCGATACACTAGGGAACACGCTTTGGCAATGGTGCAAGCTTCTTTCAAAGGATCCACCCCTCCGTGTTCCATGAACAGTTCTCGAAATTTTCCACAGCAACGCCGTAAAATGTCCACGTCGGAACGACAATACTTTAGCATTTCTTCCTGAAAGTCGAAAGGGTCCGAAGCGTGAGCCTGGTACCAAACGTAGAAAGCTTCTCGTTGTTCGGTACGCATGTTGTCGGGGTCGTAATAGTGAGCCTCAGGTAAATGGGGTAGAACGGCGTGTTGATTGGCTTCCGTATTGAAAAAGTGTGGAAAGTACCCTTTAGCCATTTCTGTCATTTCAAACGTTTTAGGCATTCGACTCAAAGGCATGGCCAAATAGCTCATCGAATCTTTAAACTGCACTTGTCCCACTTGCATGAAAATGATTTTGGCTCCGTTCAAAGTCACTTTAGGACGCTCGGTGCCTTGTTCCGTATAGTACCTCAAAAGAAACTGTCCATCGTATCCGGAAAAATTGTGAGCCATCACCGTGGCATGACGATGACAATCTCCGTAACGTTCGATGTCCTCTTGGCTCCACGTCTTGTCGACGGGGTCTAAGACCCATTGGGCAAAATCGGCTAACGTGTTCGGTCCCCGAAAGATTTTTTCACGTCCTCCGGGTATCTTGCTGCAGTGAGGGCAATGACTGAAGATAGGTTCTTGAATGCACTTCTCGCACGCTCGATGAGCCACGCAAAAATTAGGAATGTGAATGCCGGTCTCTTGCATGCATTCGAAATCGAAAAAGATGAAATTGCCTTTCTTCTTGTGACCGTCCTCTTTCTCTGGTGAGGGTTGGTATTTTTGCACGTAACATTGGTGTTCCAAGTCCACGATGTGGTGACAAATGTGACATTTTTTCTTTCCTGAACATACGTGTGCCTTGGTATTATTGGTACGTATGACTTGTTCACACGTAGGGCACAATCTCAGCAGTTGACAAGCGCATTTCTTCTGTGAACCTTGCGTCTTCAAATGTTGTTGGTAACAGGTAGGGCTGACAAACGTGCGCAGACAAGTGGAACAAGGCACTGGTTCTTCGCTCAGACAGGGTGAAGAGGCCAAACATCCTGTGCATTTCGATCCACAATGTTTGTGTTGCTCTCGATTGTTATAACCATGGTCACATTTCTCACAATAATAAACATATCCCAGGAATCCAGTGATACTGGTAATGGTATCGAAATGGTCATCATGATGATAAAGGTGAATGTATTTTCCGTCCTTAAAGTCTTGGCCTCGAAACAACAGAGGTCCGCGCACTTCTTGAGGGTGCACTTTCAAGGTGTAGCGTGGAGCTAGGGCATCTTGCAATTTTTGCATCTCAGGAATGCCACAGGGTGTGTCTTTGGGCAGTCCGGCTTGTTGTAACAGGAGTTCTGCTTCGTTTCGTTGTTTGGCTCGGTCGGAACGTTGAATAGTGTTCCAGGTTCTTTTCCATTCTACCGTGTCGTTCTTGTTGGCATAGGTTCGTCCCACCACGATGGCACGGGCTAAACACATCTGGTCATGAGGGTTGTTAATTCGGACGAGACTCGTTTTGGTGTTGCGAAGGTCGTCCACCAATAACATCTTTTTGCGTCCAGTCCCTTGAGGAGGAGAGACGTGGGTCATATCCAGTGTGGCTTTACCATCGGTGATGTCAAACTGATCATTAGATTGTTGTACGTGTTGAATCTTGTCCATGACTTTGGAAGCAGTTAATTCTGCAGGGGTGCTAAACTCGATCCAAACAGGGGATTTCAAACCGTCGTGTTGTATGGAAAGTCTCAAGCGATCGTCTTCTTTGGGTTGACATTGTCGCTTGAGTGCAGTGAGCAAAGAATCCCACACCTCAGTGATGAACCCTTCTGCTTTCTCTAACGGCACTTCAGCCTTGAAATCTTTAAACTTCACCGTGTATTTGTAAGCCGTGGTTCTAAATTTTCTAGAGGAGCGCTTTTCCGTCTCTCGAATGGAATAGTACTTTTCAGGGTTAACTAAGGGTGATGAACTTGGTTTAGAGGGTTCGGATTCTGGTTCACTCATGTCCTCTTCAAAATCACTGGCATGAATTTGTGCCAAGATCTCAGCCCTGGTACGAGGCGATAGATCACGTTTCTGCCTCTTACTTTCTTCTTCTTTCTTCTCGAATGAATGGGATCGTTTCATCTTGAAAGCAAAAAGTCAAATGACTCAAGTTCAAACACCATAAACTACTTTATAGTCATAGCAGACCAGCGTATATAAAAGGGTGTGTGTCTTGTCCTTTCACTATTCATTTCACTCTCGAGCCGAGCACAACGATGGAAGAGACTGACCAGATGGAACGTTTCGTCAGAGCTTTGCGAGGGGTCATTAGAAAATTCTCTTCAGACCAGCCTACGGACTACTCTCCTTCCTTTAGAGATAAAAGTCAAGATACTTGCTATATCTGTCAGAAGAAAGGGCATTGGTCTTCAGAGTGTCCAGACCGTCAAAAAAGAAAAAAAACAGGGGATAAAAAAGACAAAAGTCAAGATACCTGTTATTATTGTAAAGAAAAAGGACATTGGTCTCCAGATTGCCCCAAAAAGAAACAAGAGGAGTCAGAAGAAGAGAGGAATTCTTCAGAAGAAGAGAGGGATTCTTCAGAGGAAGAGAGGGATTCTTCTGAGGAAGAAAGAAGACAGGTGAAGAAAAAGAAACAGGAGAAAAAAAGAAGAAGGGAAGAAAGCGAGGAGGAAGAAGAGGAAAAGAGTGTGACGGTGAAGAAATTCAAAAAACAGAGAGACTAAACAAGGAGAAAAGAAGAAATTAATGAACTTTTTATTAAAGTGTTGAGTTATAAATTGTGAATTGGATTGTAAAAAATGGAGAAAAGAATAAATGAATGATATAAGGTAAGTGTCTTTGAGTTGTGATTTTAAAATAAGAAGCTACACTCACGCACTCATACACAGACACGTATTAAAAGGGTAACATGGGTGAGTTTTTTTTGAGTTATTGGCAAATTGAAATTGTATTTCTTTTCGAGAAATGTGGGTGGCCCTGAAAAGGGCCTTTTTTTCTTCATGGTGTAGGGGTGAGTTTAAGCAATCAATTTTAACTGCCTTAAGCCTTTGCCACGGCCAAGGCCTACTTCTGGACTGCGTAATGTTGATGATAATGATTGGGTTGAAATCACTAAGGGTGGTACGGTAGGCTTAGTCACAGGGTTGACATGTTTGGCTCGGGAAGGTCGTATTCTCTTCGGTCGTGATAAAGAAGTCTGATACATTTGTTTCAGACTTCTTAACTCCGCTAAAATGTCCAACAGTACCGTGACCGTTTGATTTTCACCCTCTTGTTTCTTTGCTGCTACTTCTTCTTGCTGTTGTTTTTTTCTTACCTCTTCTTCTTGTTGCTGTTGCTGTAGGAGAAAAGTCTGTTCCGCTTCCTTTTGTCGTTGTATAAATTTCTCCAATTCTTCTTTCTGTCTCTGTCTAAAATTCTCCACTTGCGGTAATGAAGAAAGTAACGAAGGTTCCGGAACAAATTCTTGCGAGGAGAGAAAATCCACAAAATCCCAATTCACCTCTTCTGAAAGTAAGTCCGGGTTCCCTTGGGCAATCTCCCCTGCTGGTGCACCCCACTGGATCGTTTTCTGAGTTTCCGTCATGTTGAATCACTGTCGCATAGATTGACTGCACACAAGCGCTAGCGAATCTATATTGACTACGTGACGTCACAGACTGCTCTCTTCGGATTGGATGCGAGCTGACTGAATTCTGTAACGCGTGTTCGGATTGGTAAATGAACTCAATCCGTTTCAATCCTTCCTCCGCCTATAAATAAGCGCCGTTCAATGCATTGATTCACCTGTTCTCGTCGCTTCAAGATGTGGACTACAGTTGAGTCATCCACCCTTGTGTCTTCCATGATGTTTCGGACAGACTTGCTCATGTATGTCCGATCGAAGTGGACCGTTGTCCACAGGACAAACACCAGCCTGTGGATACGTAGGATCTACGTCGAAAGACAAGGATGCCTGAAAAGAGTGCTGATGTACGGACCAACAGTAAGACGCAGCCTAAGGACAAGAAGAAGACCAATGCGGTGCCATTTATGTTAATGAATACATTAACATAAAACCCAAAGGCCCTTTTCAGGGCCAGCCATATTTCTCGAAAAGAGATAGCCTTTCCATTGCCTACCCCTTTTTTTAAAAAAATTTTTTTTAAAATTTAAAAAAAAATCCCATGTTAAATTCCCCTTGTACGTAGAGTGACCCACGATTTATTCCCATGTTAAATTCCCCTTGTACGTAGATTGACCCACGATTTTTCGCCATGTTAAATTTCCATTGTACGTAGATTGACCCAGGGGTCCCTGTAATGCTAATTCCCATTGTACGTAGGGTGCCCCCCTTCACTACTGGCTTGTATTAGGCTGAAATAATTTTCTACCAGAAGACTGCTGAGTGGAAGTTTTATTTACAAAAGAAACTTTATGAGCTAAGGAATACCCATCAGCAAAACGGGCAGCATTTTCTATGTTTTCGACGTTATGCTCATCAGTATAAGTCTTATTGTCACTCTAGACACAGTTCTTGAACTCTTCAAGTAATGCAAGTTGTCTGAGATTTTCGTAATCTTGATCAGCTTTCCTAGCTAAACAGGAAATGCTTGTACGTAGTTTATATATACTCTTTTGATAGTTCCTTAATTTGTGCCGATAAGCCTCAGGGACTAACTCATAACCCTTTAAGATGCATTCATTATCCAGATCATAGTCAGTACTTTGCTGAAATGACAGTGAATTGTAAATATCACTAGTTTACCAGTCAATACACATTCTAATAATAGAGTCCAATGCTCCTTTGGCCATTTCAAATTTTCAGCAATCTTTTCAAACTGATACAAATATTTCTTTTTCTCTAAAATGAGGCACTAACCTAATATTCCTAGTGACATCAAAACCTGATTTTGCATTTCACTTGCCAGTTCTATTTCTTTTATTCTAAAATGATATTCCCTCTCTTACTTCTCTCTTTGAATTTGCATTTGCATTTGAATTTGCATCTCTCTCTCTCTCTCTCTCTCTCTCTCTCTCTCTCTCTCTCTCTCTCTCTCTCTCTCTTAGATTGTAACTGCATTTGCATCTATTTATCCTCTTTCTTTAACTGCAGATGTTTTTCTCTCTCCTGTAACTTCATTTTATTTTGTAACTGCATTTGTCTCTCTCTCCTCTTTCTCCACTTGTAACTGCGTTTGTTTCTATTTCTCTCTCTCCTGTTTCTCTAGAAACATTTGTTTATCTATCTTCGTTCTGTGACTGCAACAGCATTTGTTTTTGCTCTTTCTGAAGTTCAAGCTTTCTTAACTCTAATTCCATCTTGTATTTTAATTTGAATTCCTTTACTTTTATGTCAGTCTGATATAGACTTACTGATAGAAACCAAAGCACTTTTATCCAAAACATTCTTTTCCAACAAAAACTAGACCAAAATATTTTTTAATTTCTTGCTTTGTTAAGGAAGCTTTTGCCTCAGAAAGATCATATTTTCTGGCAAGTTGAATCAATCATCTTTTTTGAAACAGTCCAACTGTTCCTGGGTAGGATTGGAAAGAAAGATCTCCACTTTTGATGACATTGTAAAAAGAGCTTGCTGATTTCACTAAATATTTATAACATGTAAAATAATACTTGGGATTTTGCAAAAATTCAGACACTAGTGGAATTTAAATTTAAAAAAACAAAGTGTTCTGAAATATTTTCACCAAAATTCATATATCCCAAGGACGAGCAACCCAATTTTCTTTGTTACATGTTTAGGCTCTTACAGAACGTAACAAGAAAACAGCGAAGACAACAAGCTTTGTAAAATGTAACAATTAATTTATTTCCCTAGAAAAACAAAGTAAAAATAAGAAAAAGAACTTACTGTTTTTTTTAATCAAATCCAAAATTAATCCAAGAATTAAATAATAGAAATTATATTATTAAAAAGTCCTAAATGAATCTGAGTTCGAGTCCCAATGAAATCCAAAATGGAAGATGATGACGTCAGTTGTAACCTGTAAATTGCTGCAGTGTCAACAGTCTCTTGTTGAATCACAGAAAATATTATCCCAGTTTTCGAATCCTGTATACATTTCGATTAATGTCATTGTCCAAAAATTTATTTAGAGCACTAGTATTTCCAGGGAAAACAAACTTGAAATCACAAAAAATTCAAGAAAACAAAATAATTTGCCCAAAACTGGTCACAGCATAAAATAATTTAACTTCTTAAATGTTAAGGCAAAAATAATTATTCTTTCTCAAAGCAATAATAATAAATCTAACTACAAAGCGAAACAGATGCCCGAATGTAGGTCAATCCTCTGGAAAAACCTAACTGATACATATTATTTGACACGTAGGCCAGTATGGCCTCGATGCCACTTTATGAATCTTACTCTGAGAAAGAATAAAACATAAAGAAAAGTTATTTACTACAACTCTTACGGTTCTGAATCAAGGTTAGGAACTAGGTCAGCATTAGATACAATGTTTCTATGAAGCTGTATGAAGCTGTCTGCGTCAACAACAAAACGTTAGTCAGAACTGAACTCTGTTCCAGTAAATCAAGTTACATTACAATAGCAAGTATATATATATATATATATATATATATATATATATATATATATATATATATATATATATATATATATATATATATATATATATATATATATATATATATATATATATATATATACTTTTCAGTAAATGAAAACTAAGGCAGCGACACTGAAGAGTGAAAATTTAAATAAATAGTTTTGTATCAACGAAGCGATTAAACATATCAAATGGACTTGGCATACGACGAGTCTCTTAATATATTGACATAATCCACAGATTTTAACATAAATACTCCTAAAATTAGGCAGAAAAACACAATTATAAGCTTCTTTATATATGAAAAAACGATTACCAAAAAAACAGAAAACCGAAAAAAACAGTTGACGTCACATTACAATAGAGTACATATTGTATAATAATAACTGAAATGTATGGCATACATATCACACAAATTTTAATGTTAAGATAATTTGCAATTTCACTGTTTTCTAGTATCATTATGATAAGTACATTTAGTTATTAAGGCAGCGCCATTACATTTATAAATCAAAAAGGTCGACTTTTTAAATTTTATTCATCGGCTTCGGAACCAAGTCATTTTATCTATTTCCTTTCCTTACTTCTCTTATATCAATTTTGCAGTGTTGTATCAATTTTCTTCTGTATATTATAAACAAAACAAGAACATCGGACACTCATTTGTTGCCACTGATATAATCTGCATAAACTTGTCTCAGAATTCCGACTGATACAGTTTCACTACCTAGCGAACCACCCAACATCCGCGTGGGCCTAGTTTGAGGTACCGTGTTTCCCTATTTCCAAGGGCTAAAACAATAGTCGTTGTCATCTTAATGGTTCTTAACAATCCTAAAAAATATATATCCTTAATCACCTACTGACTACACATCATGAGACTCTAATTCCAAATTTTCATTGGTTTTCTAGTTTCACATTTGTATGACACATCATCCAATCTTTCCAAGCCAGAGATTGGTACATAACGCCAATCTCCCCAAAACACGATCCAAATATATAATTCAAAGACTTCTTCTTATTTCAAGTTAATAAACAATTATGGATTACAATCTCCAGAGGCTTTCTTATGTTCAGATATTAGAGAAGTTTCATTTTACGAAACAAGGTCATGCTACCATAACGTCTTGTGAATACTGTACAGTATAATGTCTGCTTCGAGAAATTGCCTAATTTATTGTTATTGTTATTGTGGGGCTTAACGCTATCTTTCAGCACACGATAAGCTCTACATAGCGGCCAGTAAAACATGTGAAGGAAGAACCCAAGAAAACCCCGAGAAGAACCGCTGACCCATGGGAAGATGGGAAGGTACTAGCAGGCTTTCTCACGTACCTAATTTGTCTAGCCCTAGACTCGAACCCAGGCAGTGAGTTGCAACGAGGAGCGCCTTTGACCACTTGGCCACCCGCTGCCCCTAAAATGCCTAATTAATTGTCTTGAGAAATAGCTTTCCAACATCGACTCCCCATAGTCAACAAATATTCACTAAAATCTAAGAAAGCTACAGACTGCGAAGGTCAATACAAAGGAATACACCATGGATGTATTCGAATATAATGACCTATCATTTATAGCACAGTATGTTGGCAAAACATAGGACAGAAGCTAAGATCAAAAGGGAAATCGCTCGGATGTTTTTATTGTTCAAAGTTCATATCTTAACTGCTGATTAGCTGTGTGTATATCTATATATCTATATATATATATATATATATATATATATATATATATATATATATATATATATATATATATATATATATATATATATATATATATATATATATGCGTATGTTTATGTAAATTTTTATTCCTAAAGTTTAAATATATCAGTCATAATCAACTATTTCTTACTTCAATATGTCCCTAATTTCAACCTTTCAACTGTTGATGTCCCTTTAAATACCAAATTAGCTAAACCCTCTTTTATCTAACAGAGAACTGCTGAATGATTAAAAAGCTTTAAAACGCTTTTCAAGAGCTATAAATGACATTTGATTTTAACTGATTAAACCTTGATTTATATTTTTTGAATCATAATGACAAACAAACCTTACACCTTGAAATGTATATATGGGGAATTAAAACTTAATGGCTCTTTGAAAGACTAAATAATCTCATTTTGTTTATTGATAATGGTCCCATTAACAGTGAATTTATTAGAAATATGAACACCATTAGAGTAAAAATCGCTTACAATTTCTTCATTCTTGTTAACTGCATATAATAAAAAACCATAAATTAATAGACATTGTCCAAGATTTGTAAATTGGCTTTTAGGAGTAAATATTGACGATACACCTCACCGCACATTAGACATGTTGAATAACAAGTGCAATTTTCAAACCATTTTATCTCAGTTTTTAACTAAACAAATTCAGACTATTCTTCTGTCAACCACGGCATGAAGTATTTCAGCATATCTAGAAATCTTTGAAAGAGTTTTCTACTTTTGCCGGCTAACAAGACTCCAGAAAATTTATGTCCACGAAAATATACAAATAAAATCACAAACACACACACACACACACACATAATTAAAAAACGTAAAAACCTGCACAAACGGAAAATATTAACACGTTAAATAGTCCAAATAAAAATAGGATGATTAAAAAGGATCATTGATACGTCGGAGTTTGTTGAAATTCAAGCAGGCTAACCTAACCTATATGATACTATTTTTTAGTGGATTGATGTAAAACGACTTTAGAAAGATGACATTTCAAACCAAACCAAACCAAAACGAAAACCCTGCAAACATGAAACTAGACTGTTGTATCTCACTTTTTCTTGTTTGTTCTTCCAAAATTGTGTCATTTGCACGCAGCACACAACTTTCAAGAAAATACATTTTCTGGGAGAAAACGCATACACCCCCTTTACTCTATAATATATGTGACCTCATCGCAAGGACTTTCGGAAACTATCTGGTATTCCTTTATGTGTCTTGTCAATCTGTTTCTTTCTCATGGATACTAAATCTTTATATAAACTACTTTACTTTACGTGAAAGAACAACCGTTTTTAAGTTTCTGACGATAACTAGGTGGGCTTCTACATCCTTCTTTCAGCTGCCCGCGGTAGAATTGTGTAAAATATCACGTTGCAAGACAAGACTGGATTCATTAGCTGCACGGCGATTGATGCAGTTTAAGACGAGGTAGCTTTGCTAGTATAGCGTTAGTTGCTCCCAGGTAATTATACTCCGTGACAGCTATGATGCCATGTGACAACGTACACCGTGCAAAATATTATATGCCATATACCCATGGACACCATGCAAAATATTAGATTCCATATGACCACCGACATCATGCAAACTATTAGATGCCATATAACTACCGTCACTATACAAACTATTAGATGTCATATAACTACCGTCACTATACAAACTATTAGATGCCATATAACTACCGTCACTATACAAAATATTAGATTCCATATGACCACCGACATCATGCAAACTATTAGATGCCATATAACTACCGTCACTATACAAACTATTAGATGCCATATAACTACCGTCACTATACAAACTATTAGATGCCATATAACTACCGTCACTATACAAACTATTAGATACGATATGCCCATGGACACCATGCAAACTATGTCCACCGACACCATGCAAAATATTAGATGTCATATGCCCATAGACACCATGCAACATATTAGATGCCACATGCCCATCAACACCATGCAAAATAGTATGAGTCATTTGACCACCGATATCACGCAAAATATTAGAAGACTATCAGCACAAACCAAATATTCATTATTTTCATTCTGTCTTTGTTGTCCCATAACTAACTGACTGATCCGGTGTTCTAAGTGATTGGAGCCCCGGCTGAGTCATATCAAAGGCTTCCAAAAATGGTACTAGCAGTTGCCTCGCTTGTCGGTCAGCGTTAAGAGGTTAGCATTAGGACTGGTCAGGATAATGTGACTGGGTGGAACTTGATGCCACATGTCTGCAGCATGATGCCCCAATTGCAACACAGCAGACATCGTAGCGATATGACACAGATTGTTAAAGCCACGTTACCCATACACACACTCACACACACACGCACACACACATACACACTATAACTACTAAACCAAACTTCCATACTCAGATACTCACGGAATGTGAGGAAAGTCACTATGCATTAATGAGTTCTAAGCATCAAAGCACATGCTCATAACTCTTCTGACGTTTCCTTCATTCTAGTATTCATTTAAGACCTCATTATAACATGTCTATACCGGTGTCTGGCTTTGTGTTTGTTACGAATTTATTTTTATATAGCTTATGATTACTGTCAGTTGATTTCATGTTCTCAGACGTAATCGTCGAAATAATTTGTGAATATACATGACTTTTCGCCCCCAAATGACTTGCATTACAAGCATCCATGATAAAAGTAGTGGACACAATTACTTGAATAATGTGCATACACTTTTAAATTTGTAATATGTTTTCAGAATAACGGATAAAGATTCTAATTCTCAAGTCATTCAGGTTCCCTGCAATTTTAGGGATACTACCATATACGTGAAAAGTTTGGTTTCGAATACGTGTATTTTATTAAAAGTTATATGTATCGTAAGATTTCGCCTTCCCTACCAGCATTCTGTTAGACTCCAAGACCACTACCTACCAAGCTATATTCATCCAGCATATATGCCATAATGCATTGATACATACAGACATGAATACGTATCATGTACTTGCGTACATAAGAAGAATATACTAAGATTTTTTCATCGACGGTGGTAACGATGATTTTTATACCGACCAGGTTAACGATTACTACCTACGTTCATGCCTGCAGAGCCATATATATATATATATATATATATATATATATATATATATATATATATATATATATATATATATATATATATATATATATATATATATATATATATATATACATACATACATACATACATACACACACACACACGCATGCATGCATGCATGCATGCATGCATGCATGCATGCATACATACATACATACATACATACATACATACATACATACATACATACATTTGCTTGCGTATACATCTAGATATTTATCTTTATCTAACGTGACTTTCTTAAAATTGTAGTGTGGGTTATGATAAGTACAGTGACAATTATCTCCTGCAGGTTGGAGAGAACTCAGTTTTATACAATAGAAGCTTTTGAATACGTTGCTTGCAATTAACGAGAACCGTCTTCTTGTTTACAGTTTCAAATCTGTAGACCAACAATATTGTACCACAAACACTTTTGAGTCAATAATTATGCATGTACTTACCAAATATATTCGCGTCAAGTCCAACTATACACGACACACCTTCTAGCATCGTACAATGAGGCGTCAAAGCTTCTATTGTTTATTTTGCTACTTACTCCAAACAAACTGGACGGTGGACGTGGGTCTGTGCAATGTCCAAGTATTAAAGAAATTTGATCCAGATATCGTTTCATCAAATGCTTTCTAGACAAATTCAAACATATACAATCTGCTTGTTTTAACTGTCAACAATATGGTATTAATTCGTTCCCATACAAAGTCAATGTTTTTAAATAATAGACGCAACATGTAACAGTCTAGAACATAACGGTACACTTTATTTCACTCAGGACACACAAATAGCATGTAAAGCTTTAATACTCAGTAGTATACAATGACTTATCAACAGATAATGTCTCCAAAGCTTGAAAGATTGGTGTTTAACGACGCATAAGCACACAAACGATTATTTAATGCTCACTTAATGAAGTGTGTGTGATTTGGATTTTTAACGAAGCTTTAACACTTTTTCAGTCCTATCGCTATGATGTCTGCAGTGTCACAGTTTATAGTTATGTCTAGCACTAGGGCATCATGCCGCAGATATGTAGCATGTCTCACCCATCACATTATCTTGACACCACGCCGATCAGTCCTAACACTAACCTCCTAATGCTGAGTGCCTATCGAGGCACCTGTTAGTACCATTTTGTAAGTCTTTGGTATGACTCTGCCGGGGTTCGAACCCGCACCTCCCGAATCCAAGGCGGACGCTCCAACCACTTAGGCCACCGGAGTGGTGCTTACTTAATGGAAGCTATGTATCCTGATCACACCTCAAGACAGCCAACCGTGACAGATCTGGCCAGAATCTTATGCCACGAACGACTGAGTAAAAGTCCAGTATGCTGAGCAGACAGCCAAAGTGATCGGAACATTGTTTGGTCATTTCCATCAGACCATGAAATAAACCTCGGATGTAAGTCGTCACCATTGAGAACTACATTAGGACTGCTTTCATTCACTTTGATCAATATGGCGGTGGAAGGAGACAAAGACACAATCCAAACAATCTCGACCTTTGCCGTCGTAACAAATAAGATGCACTCTGCTAGACGGGAATCACAAAACACATCAACTTAAGGTGTATTCCAACAAAACCTTTTGACCTGGCGGAAATGGCCGAGCGATTTTCCGACAGGAGACAAAGCGGCCTTGCAAATATATGCAATGCAAAATCATCTGCATACTTCCTACTGTATGAAAGAAGTATACAGGAACATCGTTGGCCGCACGAGTAAAAGCAGCATGTAAGGATATTCGTGAGTGGTTTACGTTTAGACTTTTGGAAGTATCATATGATATGCAAATATTCAATGAAAGTTGGGAAATCAAATGTAACTTATTAAAATTAAAACTGTTCCCGATTATATATATAATACATACATACATACATACATACATACATACATACATACATACATACATACATACATACATACATATATACCTACCTACCTACCTACATACATACATACCGTGTGCTTTTCATACATATTTTTATACTAATAATTATTTGGCTAGGCTTTCTTCAGTACAGAAGCACGAACACGTGTGAATTTAAATACATTCGAATGCCTGTTTAGACAGATTTGTACTTGCAGAAATCGACACCTAGATTTGTTATTAATTATGATTTGTAAATTAGAGATTCTTCGGACCCAAATAGATGTGTAAATTTTCAGATAGTTGCACCACGCGGAGATGACACAAATGGACAAAAGAAGTGTCAGGCTTTTGTATCACATGCGGAGAGGACAGTGCTCTATATCACAAAAAAATTTTAAATATAATCTGATACATAATCAATCACATTTTTTTTCATTCTGTTAAGTTATAGCTAAAAAATTATTTACCAGAAAAATATATGATTGATAATTTATAAGTTTATTTAACAGCAGAGAGTCTGAATTTGCGTCTTGAACATGATCCAATTTACTTTGAATTGCACAGTGCTCGGGATGTTGTTTTTTTTTTCCCTCGGGCCTTATTCATTTGGCATACAATAACATTATATTTAGTATGTATAGAAACTATATGCCTTCAATAAAAGCATAATGCATTTCCTTTATTGTGTGAGTTACTATCCTTCATACTAATTGAAATTGGAAAGTTGTTCATTATTTCTTCTACTATAAATATTTAACTGTGTACATGATACATGAATATCTAATTAAATCAAATAAAAATATTGATAAATACTGTTCAGGTATGCACATATAATTATGCAATTTATAACTTCCACTTTGTGCTGCGTAAACTGCAGCTGCATTTTGGGAATTTTGTAAACGAGTTTGTCATTATTATCGCAAGCTGATCATTTGCAGTGAAAATCATACTTGTGTATCTTTGGACTTTGAAATGTCACTTAAAGTATGATAAAATGGAATTTTACACCATCTTGCATGATTAGGAAATGTTAAAATCCTTGTTTGAAGAAAATAAATCATAAATTTGTAACGACGTGGACATTTTCATACATCGGCTGGCTTCTTCGTCAGGTATTTAAATAAGTCGTTAGACTTCAGGAAGTGGTCAGGTGGTCAAGTGGTCAAAGTTTGTTGCCCATGAGTAAAACATTGAAAGATATAGGTAATACCTTCACAATCTCATGAAATGTGTATCTCAAAAATATCGAGCAATATACCAGTCTTGAGTTATTCCTATTTCACATAATGATGTACCGATTGACAGACAGGCGATTCATAGCAGACATATTTTCTTTTGCGGTAGGATACGAGGTTTATGTATTGCATTTCTGAGTTAGAAGTGTAACTCGTTTGATATTATGAAATATCATTTCTAGATTTATGCAGTGCTATTCCGATCCCGAGTTAGAAATGAAACTGGCTGGAAGTTATGAAACAATTATTTGCAGGTTTAAGGTCTCCAAGTTTATTTACACCGAATTCACACAATCGACTATTATGATCAAGAAATGAAAAATGTAATTGAAAGGTAAGAGGGTCTCAATTAGTGTGTCAGATGTCATTTTGTTGGCGTCAAGTTATTAACTGTAATTATTCCGTATGTGTTGAGCTCAGACAGCGTGCAGTTGCCATACAATAACTTAAAAGAGAGAGAGATATACCGATAGTCATTCAGTCACCATATGTCCTATTTCGATTTGTATATTATTTATCAGCTATGTGAATTTGCATCTCAGAGTTTAGTATACATTAGACAAAACTTCCAAGTTTAACTCACCGCTCTGAAAACTGCTCTGACAGTGGAGACCTCCACGTGTCCTTTGTTAAAATCGGTTGTTAAAAATGAACGAGTGCAAACAGGTAAATAGCGATCTGTATTCATCCAAATATTTACCGAATCTGAGATTATTATAAACGCTTTCAGTTACACTGCCTAATTGAGAGGCTAAGTCTAGGTCGATTGGACTGATTTGGCCCAATCGGGCCCCACACTCACAGGGACTCGAACATTAGCAATTTTTTAAAAAAATTATCTTTAGAGAGAAATTACTTTTAAAGCGATGGAAGAAAATTGTAAATTCAATATCTTAAAAAACTTTTTAAAAGTTTATTTCCAAATGCCGTGCTCACAAGGATCCGCGCGTAAATCATGTGCGGGGCCCAAAGCAGCATGCGGGGCCCAAGGCAGCAAGCGATCAGCGCGAGGCCCAAAGCAACAAAATTGCGTTGCGAAGCTGATTTGCTTAATGAGGCCAGGGCCTGGGACCAGCCACAAATTATGGAAATCTAGCCGTTCCTGGACGAAGTAAAACACGTATAAATAAAGAAACGACTACACCAAAAAGTAGCAAATTCATCGACTGTAACTGCAGCCAAACATATTTTGGCATATCCAGGAACTAAAACATCGATTAGTCTATTTATATTTAAAGGTTATAGGTCATAATAAAATACACATGCAAAAAAACCTGTTTCAGTATAATTTAGTCAAATGAAATCAACAACAGTTTCACGGCAAAGTGATAACTTTTAGTGTCTGACTTACTAATAGTTGAATTCAACGCATGACCAAGCTGCTTCTTCTGTTTATGTCGAACGTAAGCTTGACTGTGTTTGTAAACGCAAGCCATAATACAGCTGTCAAACTTCACTATGTCGTAAAATATGTGCATGATTCATATACATATTAATGACTGTTGATATTTTGACCATAATGATAACATGAAGAATAAACGGTCATACATACATACATGCATACATACATACATACATACATACATACATACATGTATACACACACATACATGCATACACACACACATACATACATACATACGTACATACATACATACATACAAACATACATACATACATACACATACATACATATAGACATACATGCATATAGACATACATACATAAAGACAAACATACATACATACATACATACATACATGTCTCTCTCTCGCACACACACACACACACACACACACACATCAACACACAACATACATTATATCAGGTAAGAATGATGTGGTAACATTGAAAGAATTCAGTCTGCACTTGGTGCACTAGACTTCGCAATACTTCGCCGCTGTCGTAATTCACATTTAAGAAAGCAAAATATTCTCATCCCTTGTACGTTTGATTTGATTTTCAGACTGAAAGGGAAGTTGAAGAATTTGTTTTTTATTTTGTTAACTTTAACATATGTACAAAATTTGCATCCGCGTGTTCGAATCGCAAACTACCATGGCCTCCATGTTCTTTATGTTACATTTAGTTGGTTCCTCACTAAAAAGTAGTCAGTGGAGTAGTTTATTGAGAAATATTTACAGCTGATCGTTATCACATAACACTAAATATTTAATATTGATTGTAGTTATAAGTATTCATGTATTCTCAGGCGCACCCAAACGCGAACACAAACACACGCAAGTACACATGAGCCTCGTACGAATACATATTTAGTAGAATAAATGGGTCACGAAGACTCAAGAAAGCGTAGAGAAGACAACCCCATCTACATGTAACCCGCGATACTCCAACGTCACAATTGATTCCCCTCACAAGTATTAACTTCATGTTTGTAACCCGCGATACTCAACGTCACAATTGATTCCCCTCACAAGTATTAACTTCATGTTTGTAACCCGCGATACTCCAACGTCACAATTGATTCCCTTCACAAGTATTAACTTCTTGTTTGTAACCCGCGATATTCCAACGTCACAATTGATTCCCCTCACAAGTATTAACTTCATGTTTGTAACCCGCGATACTCCAACGTCACAATTGATTCCCCTCACAAGTATTAACTTCATGTTTGTAACCCGCGATACTCCAACGTCACAATTGATACCCCTCACAAGTATTTAACTTCATGTCAAACGATTTGAGGCAAATGCTATACATGCTTCAAGTCTCAAAAGTATAACTGAATTTCTTATGGTATGTTAGCATTTCAAACAGTTCTATGCAAAGCAATTTGTCGACTCAACATTTTACTTCAACGCCCCATGTTTCCATGGCTGCGTAAGGCATTGGCGTCAGTGCCGGATTACCAAATAGGCAGTGTGGGTACCGGCCTAGGGGCCGCACGTCAACGGATCAAAATAATATTAATAAAACATATTAGGAGATAATTTGCGAGGGAGGACCCAAGATTCTGACTGCTTAAGGGCCTAAGGACCTCCACAGGGTTTAATCTGGCACTGATTGACGTATATAAATGAAGGTGAGACATTGAAAGTAAACAAAACATTTAAATGTTTTGCAAGTTAAACAATTGCTTACAGAACTTGGTCCATCAAAGCTCAAATATTAGAATCTGTTTCTCGAAAAGGCTACGTGTTCTTTACATTACTCATTGTTTAAACCAGTAATATCGTAAACTCGCCTTTGTATAAAAGTAAATTATGTTTCAAAGTGACATATTTGTTTCTAGACACATTTTAATCATAATGCCAACTTCTTCATGACCTGATGGTAGCGTTTGATGTTAGCATTTCATTTGATTAGCATTTGATGTTAGCATTTCATTTGACGTTAGCATTTCTTTCGTTTATTTTTCTTTATTTTCTGAACAGCGTGCACTAAAAAAAATCAATGTATGTAATATGTTACCTCCTAAAGAAAAGTAGCTCCAAATAACTAACAAAGTTACTTTTAGGGATAAACCATATGTTATTATACCCCAGTTTAAAACCTCGTGTCATCCTTAGGAAATATTTCCAGAATAAGACCCGAGTTTGACACTAATTAGTAAGGTCAAGAACCTGTCGGACAAAATGTTTGTTTTAACAGTTTGTTTGCTTAGGTATATCATAATGCACTTTAGAATAATATTGCTTTGTTCACAATAAAATCAACTTTCAAACTTCCTCACCTAAACAGAACACCATTTATTAGTGTATTAATGCAACTGAGAACGATCTAGATCCAGAAATGCCCTCGCAAAATACGCCGCAAATATGTACACTGTGTGCCTTATGTACCGGCATATTTTAACCTGCCCAATTCACACATGGTAGTCCACTGTACAGAAAATGCAGTAATAGTCTAGTGCAACAGATTAGTCCGTGTGTGTACACAGGAATAATTCAGTACACTCCCTGGGATAGGATACAATGATCTCTCTCTCTCTCCCACCCTGTTAGCTACTTGGATAATTTAGATACAGTGTATCCCAATGGCCTTAATACTAAGTCATTGTATAAACTTGTATAAAATTTTAATATAAATTAATTGATATGTTGCATGCATACATACATACATACATACATACATACATACATACATACATACATACATACTCAGACTGTTTAACACATAGTTTTTATTCTATTTGAAATAGTTTAGAGAGAAAGAAGAAGAAATAATTCGCTCATATTGGTTCAGACGATGCACCTTTCATTTGCTTCACGTAAAGAAAGTCCCAGTTAAATTAATAATGGGCATTTCTATAGATAGCAGTATTTAAAAAATTGTTTTACAAATTATAATTCAAAGAGCAACTATCCTTCCAAATCAATCGGTCATTCGACACACACAACACCATTTTTCAATACTGGATGTAAGAAGGAATTTCCTGTTTGTCAAATTTAGTTAACTGATTGTATGTTAGACGATAATAGTTAAAATTGTCCCCCCTAAAGTGTGTACGTTTCACTACAAATCATTCCATTTGATGGGTATTCATGTGAAGGGATGATTTAAGGATCAGATATTCCACGTTTACTGTAATATACTTGTGACCGGCTATGTGCATTTTTTTATTTGGAACAGTAGACATAGAAAATGTTAATTTATAGTTTGGAACAGTAGACATAGAAAACGTTAATTTACAGTCGGTTGGATAACGTTCTGTTCGTCTGGGACACCAGCATAGGACCACGTTTTTCTTTAAGCAGAGATTAGTTTATTTACTTCTATAAGTCAATATTTAAACCACGCTTGTCATAGGGTGGGGCCTATATTACATGTTCCGAAACCCTGGATCCATTGACCGAAACCCTTAGTTTTATTTGTAACAAGCTCACGCTTTAATAGAATGGGCCATATTTCGACGGACCTGACCTTTTTCTCAATGTCATTTGGGGTTATTTGGAACAATGAGAATCGCATACAATGAATGATATGAGAAAATGATGTCATATCAGAAATATAAAACTGCAGAGGGTACTATAAAATGTACTAACCATGTGATAAATCATGAGGCTGTATGGTCGTGACACCATCGCGAATGTTTATGGGGTTATGCAAATGGCACACCGAAAGTACTCACACAAGCTGAATTTCAAACATTTTGCATAAGATTATATAATAAAAAATAACAGACCGTTGTTTCAGTGAATCTGAAGTCTTTTGAGCCAGTAATCCTATTATAGTGACCTCCCCTTCCTTACAGTCAATATTAAGTTTACTATTTCGTTAAATTTAATATCAACAAAGATCAATAATTGTGTAATATTCTAAATCCATTCCCAACAATAATTCAAAACAAACAAAATGTAATTGCATTTTATCACTAGTGTGCAGAGCTAACCTAAACATTTTTAGGTGCCATCGCAAAAGTCAGATATATGAAAAGTGTTGAACTAATGTCCATTTTGAGTTAACTGAATGAAAAACGCGAAATAAACAAAGACGAGTAGATACCAATTAAGTTCTTAACTAGCCTCAATAATAAGATTTTTCTTGTTTATTGCGTGTATGAATCGCAGAAAAGGGTAACATTTAAATTGCGATGTCTATAAATTGTTTGTGAAGAACATATTCAAGCCCTTCAAACATTCGTTTTCGCATATTTGTCCAACTATGTATTGATTCCTTTATCGCATAATTTTAGCGTATTATGTAAAACACATTAACCTCGTTATATAAATTGCATTAAACGCACTGTGAGCAATCGTATAATCTTACTCATAACAATCTTAACATTTCAGCTTGTTTACTCGATGTGTTGCTATTTTTGTGAAACAATGTAATTGAGCGCCTCACGATTACCTGATAGTATATTGACGCAAAGAAAACGATCAATCAAGGTAATTCATGTTGAGGCACCTGTGAAAAAATCTAACATTGCTGTTATCTGCTCAGCTGACAAATGCTGAAATGGATACCATTTTAATAAAATATGGAGTTGTCAAGCGTAAACTAAAACCGCAATGAAGTGGTAGCATCGAATATCACATGAATTTCATACGTGAAAGTGGCTATATTGTTATAATTGCATGCCCTCGGTAGTTACTGTACATGGTAATAATGTGAACCCAAATCACGGAAAAATCAAAATCAGGAAAATTATGTCCTTGTTTTTGGCTTGAAAATGTAATTTTGGCATAGTATACTAAACGTAATATTTTTCCATTCATTTTTAGCTTTCGCTGCATGTCATACACCAAACAATAATTTAACATACCGATATGCTTGTAATTCAAGATTTCTATGTAAATTGTACTTCACTTCCATCCATTTAAACTAACCTATGCATTAAATCCTTACAGAGTCTGTCCATTATGCATTAAAGTCTTACAGAGTTTGTCCGGTATGCATTAAAGTCTTACAGAGTCTATCCGGTATGCATTTAAAGTCTTACATAGTCTGTCCGGTATGCATTAGAGTCTTACAGTGTCTGTCCAGTATACATTAAAGTCTTTCAGAGTCTGTCCGGTATGCATTAAAGCCTTACAGAGTCTGTCCGGTATACATTAAAGTCTTACAGAGTCTATCCACTATGCATCAAAGTCTTTCAGAGAGTCTATCCAGTATACATTAAAGTCTTACAGAGTCTGTCCATTATGGATTAAAGCAGTGGTCTCAAACTCAAACCACCCTGAGGGCCGCATGAGGCCATTTTCGATGGCCCAAAGGCCGCATCACCTTTGATCACTCTCATTACACTTTATAATGCTAATCATTTTGCGGGCCACAGGATACGGCATGGCGGGCTGCATGCGGCCCGCAGGCCGCTTGTTTGAGACCCTTGCATTAAAGTCTCAGAGTCTATCCAGTATGCATTAAAGTCTTACCGAGTATGTCCAGTATGCATTGAAGTCTTACAGAGTCTATCCAGTATACATTAAAGTCTTACAGAGTCTATCCAGTATGCATTAAAGTCTTACAGAGTCTATCCAGTATGCATTAAAGTCTTACAGAGTCTATCCAGTATGCATTAAAGTCTTACAGAGTCTATCTAGTATGCATTAAAGTCTTACAGAGTCTATCCACTATGCATTAAAGTCTTACAGAGTCTATCCAGTATGCATTAAAGTCTTACAGAGTCTATCCACTATGCATTAAAGTCTTACAGAGTCTATCCAGTATGCATTAAAGTCTTACAGAGTCTATCCAGTATGCATTAAAATCTTACAGTACACTTAAATCAGACAGTACTGTCCAAAATCTCCTCAGTAGTATAATCAGCCATCTTTAATGTTTCAACGAGTGCTTTGGATTTGCTACTTCATCTTCACAAGGCATTTTACATTTTTGAATATGTTTTGATTTGCTGTATTATACCTTGCATTTGTCCAATGAAAGCATCTGCACTGTTGATTAAGGAAAAAAAAGAGACACAATGAATGACGTCTAAATGACCTGAATATCTTGACTCACAAAAAAGAGGTTTCGTGAAGATTAGCCACCTTCCGAGGAGGTCCGTTGCTGGAACTTCTTTCAGTGTGTGTGTGTGTGTGTGTGTGTGTGTGTGTGTGATAGTTGGATTTTTAACGTAGCTTTAACAATGTTTCACTAATATCGCTACGATGTCTGCATTGTTGCCATTTATAGTGACGTCTAGCACTGGGGCATCATGCCGCAGACATGTAGCATGATGTTCCACCCAGTCACATTATCCTGACACCAGGCCGACCAATCCTAACACTAACCTCTTAATGTTGAACGTCAAGGGAGGCAGCTGTTAGTACCATTTTTGTTATAAGTCTTTGGTATGACTCGGTCAGGGTTCGAGCCCACGACCTCCCGCATCAGAGGCGGACGCTTGAGTGTATTGTGAATTTAGCTAAAGTTTTCATCGTTGTACTATCTTTGTTTCATTTTTATGGTACTGAGTCTATTGCTTTCTGTTGCATTTGATATTTTACATTTCTGTATGATGTTTCTTCTTCTATATACAACTTATCCGTGTACACAGTATGATACGGCTGTCACAAACTCCTCCTTCTGAAAACTCAGTTCATTCTTTGAAACTTCAGTAAGAATGTGATTGTTATTTGAAATCTTTTATTTAAGCATTTGGATATATTTAGTCTCTTTATTCCGTCCAAACACAAAGATGTTTCCTTGCAAAGTCATCATCGTCGAGTTGTAAAAATAAATGCTGAAGTTGAAAGGAATTCATGGTTTACAGTTACAAATTATCAGACAATTAAATCAAAGAAACAGGACAAAACCATGGCTGTATTTATAACACAATCCCCGTGATGTTTTAAGCTCTTCCTCCTAATAAAGATGCGTAAACGTCGCGGGTTCGATCCCCGGCCGAGTCATACCAAATACTTATAAAAATGGTGCTTGCAGCTTCCTCGCCTGGCGCTCAGCATTAAGATGCGCCAAATTGTTGAGGTTAATGTTAGGACTAGTCGGCCTGATGTCAAGATAATGTGACTGGGTGAGATATGCTGCTGCATGTCTGGGGCATGATGTCTTGGTGCTAGACATCACTATAAACTGCCACACTGCAGACATCGTAGCGATATGACTGAGAAAAAAATGTTAAAGCTACGTTAAAAATCCAAATCACACACACACACATCCTCCCACCCAAACATCCACACCCTACACATATACACACCACCCACCCACCCACATACACACACACACATACACACACACTACATTTAACTGTCACAGTAGCATATAATGAGCATGAAGAGTTTGTTTAAGATGTCAATGGGTCCACATACGAGCATGCATATTGGAGAAATTACAAAAGTAATTATTCTTGTTTTGCTTATTATACAAATACAAGGATATAGCTTTTACCTGACAGACTTAAACACTGTACCAACAAAGGTACAATAAAGCTAATAGCTCCAACTACTTAACAAATTCAGCAAATTAACTTAACTCCTGTACCATATTTCTTATAAACAGAGTCGGATTTGCCATTTTCACTTTTAATAAACTTTGGAAGAATCAAGGATGAGCATATTATTGAACTTGACACCACACATATTCTCTGTCTGTCTGTCTATATGTCTGTCTGTCTGTCTCTGTCTCTGTCTCTCTCTCTCTCTCTCTCTCTCTCTCTCTCCCAATTTATGGTCCAAAGTTGCATACATCAGACTTTACCAGGTAAGATAATTTTAATTGTGTCATCGACTTTCATTTTTGGACATATTGTCATCTGACATTATACCAGTTGGCTACAGTGTAAAACTTAGATACGCATGTTTTAGGCCAATAAATCGGCACCTCACTCGTGATGATATCGATTGACATTTTAGGGTACGATATCACTTATTCATTAAAACATGCAAAACTTAGGCTGCACACATCGGTGTACATTTTAGACACTTACAGTCGACTGAAGGATTCCTTTGGTGGCATGAACATTATACTTCCGGAGCTAATCCACATGGATTAGCAAAACCATCTGTCCTTCGGCAATTTGAATTTCGCGCTAAATATGGTTGTTACCCATTACTGGTATGTACCTAAGTGTACACAGGTTTGTTCCGTAAAGATTTGTATGCCTCAAAATTGCACATTTTAATAAACAGGTGATATCAGACTCACATATCATGCATCAGTATCAACACAGATTGGGTGGGGGTGATATAAAGTACTACGCATGTGTCTCAAGCGTGCAAATTTATTCAATTTTTCTAAATATTTTTCTAACCTTTGATTCGACGAATGTTAGTTTTTTTGTGTTTGAAAGTACTAGTTTTATAAGAATTTGTCTATTATTCTTAAAGTATATAAGTAAAGTATAGTTATCTATCTATCTGTCTATCTATCTCCGTATCTATCTATCTATCTATATATCTATCTATGTTTCTATGTATATATCTATCTATCTATCTATCTATCTCTGTATCTATCTATCCATTCATCCATCCATCCATCCATCCATCCATCTATCTATCTATGTTTCTATCTATGTATCTATCTATCTCTCTCTCTATCTCTATCTCTCTCTCTCTCTCTCTCTCTCTCTCTCTCTCTCTCTCTCTCTATATATATATATATATATATATATATATATATATATATCCATCCATCCATCCATCCATCCATCTATCTATCTATCTATCTATCTATCTATCTATCTATCTATCTATCATGTTCAATCTTATATGTAATTAACTACTTCATATTTTAAGTACGTAGGAGTAGAAACAAACGCTACGCTACACTTATAAGCAAGTTTATACATGAACTGTATAAACTCTAAAGACTGAAAGTTACATGTCATGATATTGTAAAGTCCATAACATGGCTCTTATTCTGAAATTTAGTAGGTGATGGATATGACAGTCAAGCCAAGCTTTTCACCAAGTGAAACTGAAACAAATCATGCTGATGATTGCAGTTAGAGCGATATTGTTATGTATATTTGATTTAATTCATATTTGATTTAATTTAATTGTTTGTAAGTTTTAAGTTTTTTATATTTTCTTTACATGTCAATGTAATGTAATTTTGTTTACTAGGAATTTGATATTTTCCAGAAAATTCAGTTGACTTGACTCTTTTCGTTGACGCCTAATAATAGAAACACTGTTTCTATTGTTGACTTAGTTCCTGGCCTTCATTGGGGATCAGGTAAACAACCTTTTTAAAATTCATTTTTGGTGTGTAAATGGTGGTGGTGAAATCGAGGCTGTACTGTGCTACGTGTCATTTGATTTGTAGATATTTTCTAAATCTTTCTAGAATGTGATCACCTTACCCTCATCCTGGAATCTGTTTTGCGTATCGAGTTACTGTATAATCTTTGTTTATAGAGATTTTTCTCACTTTGGGCTTAGAACACTTGATGTCAAGGTGTTCGTTTGTTTGTGACCAGTTTGGGAATTACATTATAATTTTCATTCAGATTATTTGGATTTTAAACGCTAATTATTTATTTTCTGGAAAAATATAAATACTCATACAGAATTCTTGGACAAAGACATTTCTTTACATTTTATTCGGAATTCAAACACTGGAATATTATTTTCTGTGGTTCACAAAGGAATGTAAACATCAGCACTATACTGACTACAGTATACGTCATTGCCTTTCATTTTTGATTCTTCGTCGGGAATCGAACTTTCATTAGAACATTTCATTATTATGACTTCTAAAATTTAATTCGTGGATTATTCTTGGATTATTTTTGGATTTGTTTCTTAAAACCGTAAGTTCTTATTTTTTCATTTTTACAGAGTTTTTCCAGGGAAAAAATTATTTGTTAAATTTTTCAAACTTTGTTTTCACTCTTTCTTATGTTACTTTTTATTCGAGCCTAAACTCGTAACATAAGAATATTGAGAACGCTTGCGCAAACAGCTGAAATAATGATCTTTGGACATTTACCAATATCCCATGATCACTATTACCGATATCCTATGATCTCTATTACTGATATCAAATGATCTCTATTACCGCTATCCAGTGATCTATATTGCCTATATGAAATGATCCTTATTACCAATATCTGATTATCTCTATTACCGATTTCCTATGACCTTTATGTCAAATACATAATTTAGCTGGATTCGAGTGGTCTCGGTCCAGTCATTCTCAAACCTTAAAAGAAAGAAAGAAAGAAAGAAAGAAAGAAAGAAAGAAAGAAAGAAAGAAAGAAAGAAAGAGAGAAAGGAAGGAAGGAAGGAAGGATGGAAGGAAGGAAGGAAGGGAGGGAGGAAGGAAGGAAGGAAGGAAGGAAGAAAATAAAAAAATTGATTTTGAAATATCTGGGGGAAAAATCAGGCCCTGTCCAGTCTTTAAGAGAATACCAACAGTTGTCTACGCGTTCTAATTTACGAACAAAATCACGACTTTCACCAAAGCATTCTGAAGTACCATATGAAAGATTACGCACCAGTCAAAAAATCTGATTAAGTTGGTCCCCTGTGATGATGTAATTCCAACCGATAATGTACTGAGTACATTCTATCCAAGGAACCAATCATGCATCAGCCAGTCATCATTGATGGGGTAGGGGTTGTAAGAATGATGTGTGGAGTTCAGGAAATATTTTAATCGGAATAAAAATGACTGTATATTCCGAAAGAATAAAAACCCAACTAGTCTGTTTCTTTAAAGGGTAAATATATAAATAATTCGATAATCTTTCTGTTGAAAAGTTTCCTTATTCTTTTTAAACGATAATGTGTTTCGAAAGAGCGTTCTTTAAAACATGATGATTGCAACTAATGGTGGTACAATGATTAGCGTGCCGGGTTTGCGTTTAGATGGGTGCATGTTCGAATCATGCCCATACTATGGAGAGTCGGCCGTTGTGATATGTCTCTAGACAAAACATTTTGTACTTGGCACGATATAATCTCTGAAGTACTGATGTGAAGTTAGACACAACTCGGCCATTTCAAGCATATTTTTCAACAATATGTACCATACCCGATCTACATGTAAGGGATATAGACACTGTTTACACGATGGCGTATTTACCTGATAAATAATTAGCTGGGTAGGTTAAAGTTTCCTTTAGATAGACCAATCATATATTTAATTAATGTATGCACATTTCCCAAAACAGTGACCCGTGCCTTTGATCTTTTGCACACTTTACCCATCCTACCCACTACGCCACATGTTACATTTTGTCTCAGACATTCAAGTTTATTTGATGACATAATGTTTATAAAAAAATTACGAAACAAATAATTTGTATTACAGCTAGATTTAGAAGTGACTTTGATCCATTAAAGAAAATACAAAATGGCGATCTTTCCTTAATTAAGGTTTATTTCCCTGTAAAGTTTAATTTACGATGAAATTATCGTGTCTGTGTAAAAAGTCAGACTGAAAGGCGTGAATCTTTCCTAAATACCTTATGTAAAGATATTGTTCCTTTTAAGTTTTCAATAATTGTACTTTGCATTTTCGTTTCTCTGTATGATTACAAATGTGGAAATTTTAAATAAAGCTTGTGTACAATGTGAAAAGGCTGAAAATTTTATTTAAAAAGGCGGGGCTTCAACGTACGTAGGAGTTTCCTGGACTCTAATAGAGACTGACTACGAGTATAACGCTCCCGTGATACATCTAAATGTTACTGTTGGATAGAAATGGCATGTTGTTGTAGTAGAGTTTAACGCCATTTTCAGCACAAGCTATGCCAGTATTAATGGTGGAGGAAGAACCCGGGAAAACCCCAGAAAGAACCACCGACCCATGAGAAACTACTGGCAAGCCTTCTCACATAACCATATTAGCCAAATCCGAGACTCGAACCCACGCAGACAGAGGTGAAATGGCAGTGATCCATAACGGTGAGCGCTTTAGACCACTCGGCCACTCCAGAAATGGCATGAGAGCATCGTGTGAGTTTACGTTGATGTTTTCACATTAAGTTTTGTTGTTTTCACATTAAGCTGTGGGGTTTAATGCACAAGATAGCCTATACATGGCGGCCAGTATAAATGGTAGCGGATCAACCCATGAAAACCCCGAAAACAACCATCAACCCACGAGAAGCTACTGGCAAGCTTCTCATATACCCACATTGGCCGAGCCCGAGACTCCAACCCATGCAGACAGAAGTAAGATGTCAGTGATCCGTAACGGTGAGTGCTTTAGACATTAAGTTTTCTTGATAATAATAGACTTGTTCTGCTGTTGCCGATTGGATGATGTTGTTTTAATACATAGTAATGTACTCTCCATTTGTAAAGAGCAGTTTCGATTCGCAGCTTTAGAACAACCCATAAAGCATACAATTTGTTGTTTAATGGGATCGTAGTGTATAACACAGGGAAAGGAAAGTTTATGGTTTAACATCCTCCCCCCCCCCCGCCCCCGCCCCCACCCCACCCCTTCTTTCTCTCTCTCTCTCTCTCTCTCTCTCTCTCTCTCTCTCTCTCTCGTAGAAACAAAATAATAAAAGGACGAGCCTTGTACCTATTCACTTGCTGGTAAAGATGAAATCAGGGATAATATCGATATACAATTTACATTTTTTAACGGTAAGAATAACGCAAAAGACCTAACCAAATTGCATTTTTTCTAATTACAATGGACGTATAGTAGAAGATCGAGTGATAGTTTTCCACATTAATAAGCTAAGGTTCTTCAATATTAAATATTGTAGGTGCCTCAGTGTACATTACAGTAAACAGTATGAAATCATTTCGAGTTGATTTTCATTGGCCCAGAATAATGTCTGTAATTGGTTTAAAGGTGTTGTAATCTGAACACGAAGTATGTCCAATATCCTAGAAAACAGTTAACAGTGACCGAATTTTAACGTGACACGTATTCGTTTTAGTTTAAGTCGTAGGTTAAAATATATTATAAATTGAGTACAGCTAACCTTTTTAAAATCATGGAATTGTGTGAAATGTTTAATTCCAAGATATAATAATGGCGTGCTTTTTATAGGCATAGGTGAAGATATATTGTTAGCTGAGCCAAGAAATACATGCCACCACGTATCGGTAAAACAATAGTAGGAAATAATGACACAGTGATCATGTTCGACACATGTGCATGCCATACTAAAATACATGAAAAGGGTGACTGTCAATGGATGATGTGGTCTACAAATTTCATCTCTGACAGTGAGGATGGACAGATTTTGTTTAAATCAATTTCAAAATAAGTCATGAATAGAACGTTATATTGGCCCAGTTTTTTGTTTCCTAAGTTGCACTCTTAGTAGAAGCTGGGTTACAGTCTCCTAGGTCAACGCATTATAGTATGGATGCACATTTGAAGCAATTGTTACTACATTCTGGAAAGTTGTTACCCAGTTTTATTTTCTAGCACAAGATTATACCCATATGTACACAGGGCCGGCGCCAGACCCGGCCAGACTATCTGGCGCCCGAGGCAAGATTAGATTCTGGCGCCCCCCGCCCCCCCCCCCACCGAAATATCAATTTCAAAATTTATGAACAATACATTTTTTTAAAATAATGCCCCCCTTGAAATCAGCGCCCTAGGCGGCTGCCTAGTTTGCCTATATGGTAGCGCCGGCCCTGTATGTACACACAAGGCAAACGTTTTGTAAATGTGTATTAATATATAGGAATTATAAACACAAACAGGCAGGATAGACATAGATTTTAAGCAATGTTAATATATTCTAACAGTGCTGGCACATAAATACAGCTCTGGGAGGCAATATACATCTCTCGCAAGACATACCTTGGTCCACGTTTGATAGCAATAGGTGGATAGGTAGTAGAACAAAGAGCCCAGAAACAATTTTCAACCATTCGTTTCGTTCTCAATAATTCTTGGAATGTAGGTCAAAGGTTGCATAAATTTGGCGCAAAAACTCGCTTTCATCCCACGTTCATGCATAGTTCACATCTGATGTAAATAGACGAAGAAATATAGGCATTATAGCGTGGACAAGGACGACAGGCAAATGACCACAAAGATGGACACAGCAAATGCAATATACTGAACATTTTTTGGCATGAAAGTAGAACAAAAGAAAGAATTTTTAAAAATGGATGCAACTCATGAATAATGGTTTGATTTACATTGCAACAGTAATTTTAAAAAAGTAATACATTTGTTTTCCACTTGTTGGATATGAAAAAACAAATGGTTGTTATAAAGACTTTAAAAAGAAGCAAACAAACATCCATTTGCAACAATATGTCACAATGACCTCTTTCTGAAAGGTTTGATAACGTACAATTAAATGTTTTATTTAGAAGGTGACAAAATTATTTGGTTTCTCACCTAGCTATAATCGGGACCAAGAGTCTCGTTAGTTTTAAAACACCATAAGATAAATATTTCCTCTAAATCTTTTGCAAAAATGTTTACCAGTGTATTTTGTGGGCAGATATGAAAAATGTTATTTTCTACCTGGTTACTTGTGGAAGTTAAATGGTTGCTATAGAAGCCATCAGAAACAAAACTTGCCCAAAATATTGCTAGAAAGTTTGAAAAAATATATGTTATGTTAAATGTCAGATTTTTTATATGCGTCATGTCTGACTTTGTTTGAAGTTTATAGCAGTTGCAACACTGGTCATGTTTGTAGCCTATATCATAAAAAGAGCTACCTGTACACCAACGTTTGTGTCATAATAAACTTACAAAACGTTATTTTAAATATGATTTTTTTAAAAAGAAGTATCATGTATGCATGTTCTTTTTGTATGCATTCTACATACAGTAACAATGGTGCCTCTTGCATAACAAGTAGATGCAATAACACGAGAAAGGCAGCTAAGGCGCATATATTCAGAACACCAAATATTTGAAGTTAATATCATATGGGTTGAAAGTCATATCCATAATTGTGTCATTGACTAAAAAAGCCTGTAGAATACTGACTCAAATTTTACAATTTTAATCTTGAAGGTGGCCCCAAATCGATGCGATGTAATACAACCTTGAGGCTTTAACTAATAAGCGTATCGCACAACGCATCTTACGCCAATCTCTTGACCTTTTCCCCAGCAGTGATCTTGACCTTGGAGCTTTAATCTTACCGGATACTTGATAAGGTCAGGAGCTGGTAAAATATCATCAAAATTTATGAATGGATTAAAATGCACAAGATTTGCCAACCAGACTATTTCATTTTCAGCACGTAAACAGCTTCTGAGCTACAGCAGCTCAACCATACAAATGATCTTACTTTTGAAATCTTAAAATGCATTATATAATATGACCTCGAAATTTGGATCATAATAGTGCGTTATGTGATATGACCTTGAAATTTGAATCATAAAATTGTGTTATGTGTATGGCCTTGATATCTGGATCATAAAAGTGCGTTATGGGTTATGACCTTGAAATTGGGATCGTAAAAGTGTCTTATGTGATATGACCTTGATATTTCGATCAAAGAAGTGTGTTATGTGATATGACGCATGAATATATTCAGTTTCATCCCAGTATTGTTATCACAGAATTTCTGAGTTAGATCCCTAACATTTTGATTAATAATGTTGACCTTTGGTCTTACCATTGGTGGAAAAACCACCAAAACAATATCCTAGGTTCAATGGCTAGTTACAGTCATGCTTTAAAAGGGAGTAAGATTCACTTGTGTCCTTGATCTTGCTGATATGACCATGCTATTGATAGGTGTAATACATACAATATACATACTGCAGATATGATTTTACAGGGTAGAAAAAATCATTCAGTTATCTGTAACAACTAAACAATTTCTCGGTGATATTGTGGGCACGCAAAGAATGATACTGACCATAGATATGGCCTGATGAATATGTCCGTGAAAGAGCTAATTAACAATAAGTTACAATGTATAGCTATAAAAAGTTGTTACTTTGTTTCGACGTTTGAGTTAGAACTTCAAACAACTGTGATAATATTGTCTTTAACTCTGAGTTGAAAACAATGAAGGTGGTAAATCTTACATCCTTGTATGTCCTACTTTACCAATTTTCATTCCAATAATTTATATAGGACCTCAAATGGGTAACGATTTAATACTGAATTTATGAAACTAGTTGAATAATGTCCAGGTTTAGCGAGCCTTGGCGAGGAAAGCTGGGCATCATTTAACGAGTTTCATAAATTTAATATGAAATCATTATCCATTTGAGGTTCATTTTATCACATAGTTTTATTTCATTAGACATTATTTAGATAGAAAGAAGAATGAAAAATGTCGTTCATTCTGACAGACATTGCACCTTTCATTTGTTATGCGTAAAAAAATAGTCCTAAACAAAATTTAAATAGTAAAAGTATAGTATACATTTTTGATAACGCATTGTTTGATACAGTGCAAATTTCCGGTTTGATTTGGCCAACACAACACAGTGACACTACGTTTAAATTCCACAACAAAACATTACATTGCTGTGATATTTTTGTGAAAAGAATAATTACTAGATGCAGAAATACACATATTTACTGTAATGTATTTGTGACCGGATATTTGCAGTATTTGGAACATTAGGTTGTACAGAAGACGTAAACAAATCTATTTTATTCGACTTGCATCGCATATTGACCGCGTAAATATGCTGTGGTTGGATAAAGTTCTGTCAGATGGGGAGACCGGTTTATGTCTGCATGCTTCTGTGAACAAAGGTGAGTTTATTTACTTAGTAAGTTCACATTCAAGCCAAGCTTGTGTATGGGGGGGGGGATGATTCCATGCTACATGTATACCGTTCATCCATCCCCACCACCACCCTCGTTATCGTCTAAGCAACACAGGTAATTTTACTTGTTGTTATTGTTCTTGTCTTGGGAGTTTTGCCATTTTGCATGTTATGGTATGTTACACATGACATAACAAACCCATATGGGGGTAAATTGGCAATATTGAAATAGACGAGACCATTTTTTTTCCAATTCCCTTTCGCGAGTCGATCCAAAAATGTTCAATGAAAACAAAAGAATCAAGAAGGCGGGGTTCAAAAAAGGTTTTCCAACGATCGCAGAAAATCGGTAAAGAGAATACTGCACAATAATTTCATGGGCTTATTTTGGACCAGTCAGAATCATATAAAGTCATATGTTCACATGTATAACATCAAAAATAATAAACTGCACACACTATAGGCAAAGTGTACCGACTATGTGATAATATTAGTTTCAGAGTTGCGGCCACACACTAAATGTACATTAACGTTGAGCTGACGTTGACCTTTAAGAACGGACAGCAGCTTATCGTCTACATATAAACTTTCTAAAAGACTGTCTTTACTAAACAGTGCAAGGAAAATTGACGAATGAATATATATATATATAAAATTGACGAATGAATATATATATATATATATATATATATATATATATATATATATATATATATATATATATATATATATATATATATGAAACTTGATTTCATATTTTGTTCCAGAAGCAATTGAGCAGTCGCTTGTATAGTTTTCACATTGGATAATTGATTGGGTAAAGGTGAGAGGCAGTGTAATCAAAAGTGTGATACCAATTACAAATAACATAAGGTAAATAACCTTACTACATAATAGCTGTTGCCCACATATAACCTTACCGAACAAAGACAGAAGGTCACGCGTGAAAAGATATACCTTGTCGTCTGCCAAAAATCGGTCAGTTAATGTGTCAATGCCAGGACTGTAATCAGTTAGCCTTCTTACGATCAGCACATGAAATTCAATCTACAAGGACCAAGGAGTACTACTACACCGCACAATAAGTCTCTATGTTGTCTTGGTATTCATGTACAGGATTGATAATGACTTCTAAATTGATGAGTCAAGGTTAATGTTTTATTTATTTATTTTATTTCAGCAACTTTCATGCTTAAAGACTGCAATTTTCCGGATATAATTAGCAGGGATTGTTCACAGTGTAGACAGTGCTAGTGACACCATGGTGAATACGAGTTCTGAAATTCAGAGTCGTGCCTTACGACATTACACAAAGAGGAAGTATCTGTTCTAACAGCAAAACGGTTGTCATAAAAGTTTTTGCAAATGTTGTCTTGGAAATAATATTCTTGTATTTGGCATTCCGATGATAACCTCTGCATGGTATGACAATTGTAACTTTTCGGATGTTACAGTCTTGGCCTTGAACATTTAACACAGTTTCAATGAAATAAATCTGCAACGCATGTGTTATTCCATGATGAATGAGCAATCGGAGGAGGAAGTTCATGACTTAGTGCTTCTGTTCGCCAATTCTAGAATTCCCCCAAGCTCAGATGCATTCGCAACCGTTCTTGGAGAAATCAATTTGCATGATATCAAATTAAATGAATCAGCGAAAAATAAAGACACAAATAAAGAGCCTCCGTCCGAAAGCAGACATGAATCGTCTAAGTCATCTGCGGACATGTCACCGAGCAGCAATAGTGCGGAGGCAAACAGCAAAGAGGTGGCCATCGAGCGCCCTCGGCAACGCGTGCGATGGATGGATGATTTTGAACAACCTCTCGCCTCTGTGCCATCCCTGGATGAGAAGCATCACGCACGACTGTATATGAAAACTACACCAAAACACGGAATTCTAAAACGTGAGGAAGATTTAGACGAAGGCATTGAAAAAGAAGGCGCAAACAAAGATCTTGAAGCTCGTAGAAGGGTGATGTCATTTTAATTATTCTATTAATTGTTTTTTTTTTAAAGTACCTGTATTATTTTGAAACGATATGCATATTCTTGGAGATGTTGACAAGGATACCGACTTTCTTGCCTTGTGATGTGCGACATTTTGTTCAAAATGGAAAGGCGTTGTGTGCAATTCAAGTTTATGGAATAGTTCTTCTAAATTATGAAGTTCTTCATGTTCGTCGATGCCACATAAGCCATAAAATAGATTTTGCCAAATTCTATACATTAACACGGACAAACAACTGAAGCAATCCTAACGTAAATTTATTTCATTGGCATTGTCAGTTTTAAAATAAAAGCAAAAACTAATGACGGTAACTTGCTATACTAAATATGAATTTTGTCAAATATTTTTTAATAGAACAACTTGAATAATGCACGTACATATTCTCTCTATTCCCTTATTATTCGTGTGATTTAATATTAGTCAACCTTGCTGCCATATATCAACTCAAAGTATGTACAATATATTATATCAACCCAGCCATTTTATTGCAATTTTATTATCATGCCTATTGTAAGAAATAAATACCATCGTCATTAAATTAATAATACATTACAAATTAGATGTGCTTTCTATCTTGTTTTCACAACATTTCCATAGTAATGTAAACAGTCCTTCATTAGATCTTCGTTAAAGTGCATGTACCTCGTAAATAAAGCTAGGCTGGGCAGTTCGGCAAGTAACTCCTTAAAAAAAAAACAATATCATGCACTATAACGTAAGTAAAACCAGCCTGCCCCCCTCCCAAATAAAAAGAAACATGAAGAAGCAATGTTTATAGTGCTGACGTAATTTACATTAGTTCATGTTTTCATGGCATTTAAATACTTATTTGCCATCTTGCTCAAGTGTATCACGTGTTATTATCTGAGAATGTACGGTATATGCAATACCTATTCTGTACAGTGGAATTTTATATTCTATCAATTTTTATCACCGCGTTTCCTGAAGTTTCGTTTGAGTTTATGATGATGAATACAAAAATGTTACCATTAATAATTATGATATTAAGACGACGATGAAGATGGTGATTATTATTATTATTATTATTAGTATTGATATTTTTGTAAGGTACTGACATCAATGATAATAAGCATCTATTACAACAAGGTACACACAGATCAAAATAAAGTCATATAGATGACGTTAGTTTTCAGTTTTTATCATAATTTTGGTACTCGAATGCTAATTGGAGAAAAAAAGGGGTGGGGCAATAATTAGTTTTATCAAGTTGAGAATATATACAAGTTACGAATT